>JAEQBA010002853.1:0-28218 GCA_019434445.1 Phalangium opilio
GTCGCCTAACTCTATTAAGAGTGTCGCCTAACACTATTAAGAGTGTCGCCTAACACTATTAAGAGTGTCGCCTAACACTATTAAGAGTGTCGCCTAACACTATTAAGAGTGTCGCCTAACACTATTAAGAGTGTCGCCTAACACTATTAAGAGTGTCGCCTAGCACTATTAAGAGTGTCGCCTAACACTATTAGGAGTGTCGCCAAACACTATTAAAAGTGTCGCCTAACACTATTGGGAGTGTCGCCTAACACTATTAGGAGTGTCGCCTAACACTATTAGGAGTGTCGCCTAACACTATTAAGAGTGTCGCCTAGCACTATTAGGAGTGTCGCCTAACACCGTTAAGAGTGTCACCTAACACTATTAAGAGTGTCGCCTAGCACTATTAAGATTCTCGCCTAACACCGTTAAGAGTGTCGCCTAACACCTGTAAGAGTGTCGCCTAACACCTGTAAGAGTGTCGCTTAACACGTTTAGCAGTGTTTTATAATGGTACAATACCGCCTGATTACCAATTTCTTAGTTATTTTATTTAAAGGAAAAATATGTTCTTACATGAATATCATCTTTAAATAAATGTTTAACAAATAATTTTTTACTCTAATATTCAAACATTAATGGAAATAAAAGACCTTATTTAAGAAACCAGCCATATTATAAATTTCCATGTTTAATTTCAAAGGGTGTTTTTAAAGTGTTACTTTACACTGTATTTACACCTTAAATTGGCCACAAAAACTCAAGGTAATAAAAACTCTCTTTTGGGTGTTTTTACGGTGTAAAAAAAAAGAGTATTCTAAATTTACACCCTTTTAACACATTTTTAACACTTCGATTTCTTAGAGTGTACCAATTTCTTTGTTAATTTTATTTAAAGGATAAAACTGTTTTCTTTCATGAATATCTTATTTCAAAAAGGTTTAACAATTACGTTTTTCAATAATTTTTTACTGTTGTATTGACTTTAATGTTAAAACATTAATAAAAAATAAATGAAAGACCTTATTTAAGAAACCCGCAGTATTATAATTTTGTATGTTTAATTTCGAACGGTGTTTTAATAGTGTTATTTTACACCGAATTTACACTTTAAATTGGCCCCTAAAAACTAGAGGTAATAAAACTCTCTTTTGGGTGTTTTTACGGTGTTTACACCGTTTTAACACGTTTTTAACACTTCCATTTCTTAGAGTGTAAAAGAAATAAGGCAATATAGGCGTATGAACACTGACCACTTTGTCTGGGAACTTCAAAACCGCTTAAACAAATGTTACCACAACTTCAACGAGCCAAATCAGGGAGTAGAAATTCTGACAAGGGAAATAGTTGAACAACTAGACGAACACGCTCCATTAATTAAAAGATTTATCCCTACGACTACGGCACCATGGCTCACTTCAAGCATCAAACATCAAATGCACATTAGGGACAAACTAAAAACTAAGCGTAAACAAGGTGGTGCACAATATCAGGAGCTGTACAGGACGCAAAGAAATTACGTTAACAACTTACTAGCTAAAGCAAAAACTAGCTACTTCAAGGATAAGCTTCCTCAAAGGCCTGCTGGAACCAATCTCTGGAAGACCTTAAAACCATATATTAAGGGCAACAAAAATGCTCAATATATTCAAAGCCTAAAGATCAACCACCAGGTTATCGAATCCCCGCGTGACATAGCAGATGAACTCAACAACTTCTTCGTTAACATAGCGGACAATCTGTTAGCAACTCAAAGCATCTTAAACCAACCAACTCCCGGAACTACCACAATCTCAAGAAATACGACCCACAATAGAAAAATAGAAGCATTCCAGCCTGTCACAGAAGACACCGTCTTCAAAATGCTCAAAAGTTTAAGACCTAACAAAGCCACCGGTCTGGACGGGCTATCACCTTCTTTAATTAAAAGCATATCAGCTATTAGCTCAGGATTTATTGCAAAAATAATAAACCTATCATTATCCAAAGCTATCTTCCCAGACAATTGGAAATCTGCCAAGATAATTGCGGCGTATAAAACAGGAGATCCGCAAGATCCTAAGAACTATAGACCCATATCAATCTTAAACACTTTATCCATGATATGCGAAAAAATCGCCTATGAACAACTTTATGAGTTCCTTGAAGAACAGAACCATCTGTATAAATACCAATCTGGCTTCCGGCGTGGACACTCAACCTCAACGGGATTTTTCCACCTCCAGGAAACGATATTACATAACCTAAGCCAAGACAAATACGTACTGACGACATTCCTTGATTTGTCAAAAGCTTTCGATACCGTTCAGCATAAGCTTTTGATCGCAAAAATGCAAGACATGAACATTGGAGGAAGTATGCTCAAGTGGTTTACATCTTATCTTAGCGACAGGGAACAAGTCGCATATCATAATAATCAACGATCCAGACCTCTAAAAGTCCGTCACGGTGTCCCTCAGGGCAGCGTGATGGGCCCTCTATTATTCAATATCTACACAGCAGATGTCCACACAGTCCTGCAGTATTCCGTGGCTAACGAATATGCGGACGACAATGCCATTATTACTGCGAACAAAAACCTAAACAACCTGATAATGAACGCTGAACAAGACCTGAAATTACTAGAATCGAAATTGGGAACCAATGGACTAATTTTAAACAAATCCAAAACAAATTTCATTATATTTTGCCCTAACAAGGCAACAAGTCTTCACGCTGCAGGGATAACCAGCATATATGACCACACTATAAACCGTGTGAACCAATACAAATACATTGGTCACTGGATTGACGAAAAATTGAGCTGGGCTCACCACATTGAACAGACGAGGAAGAAGGTCAACACCCGTCTGTGGCTGTTAAGGCCACTACAACGTCACTTAGATTCTGACACTCTAAGACTATTATTCAACGCATTGATAAAACCAATAACCGATTACGGTAATATATTCTACCATAACGCCAATCCCGGAGCTCTGGTGAAATTAAAGGTAGCGTCGGCGAGGTTTATTACCGATCTAGAACGCTAGATGGCGCTCGCGTTGGGGGCGGTGGCCTAAAATTTGAAAAAAGGACCATACCCTACGAGTGGATGAATCGCGTCACGTGGGTTACAAAGACTCTATTTGCCCCTCAACCTGGACTCCACGTATCAATATAAATGAAGCTCGCCTAGAGCGCAAAACCTTGCAGTCCATTTTGCACCCCTTTTCCTCATTCTTTCGTGACAGCGAGGAGCGGTTTTTCTTTTTCGCACCTGGGAACTTCTTTTATTCTTGGAATTTTTCTTTTTTTTGTACTATGCTGTTATAGTCATAGGAGAGGGGAAATTCGCGGAATTGAGAAATCATTCGACTTGGTTTGGTTGGGGGCTTGGGGCCGGGCGCGTTTAGCGATCGGTTAGGTATCTTTCTTAGGGACGGGATTTCAGAAAGACGGTTAGTAAGAAACGAATTGAGCTTTCTTCATATCGCATGAAGTCAATTGTGTTCGGAACTGTTTTATATGAAGATGATAGGTAACTATTAATAAAAGCATCAAAACTATATCCGTGCCTGGTTTTAATTCATGCTTTGTTTTATCAGGATAATTATTTTAGTGGTGTTTGGTAATGAACATCAAAAATAAAATGAGGTAAAAATCGAATGTTAAGTTTGACCAATCTAAAAGATTAGTGACTAAACATTTTGTGACTTTTATATAGTACGTATACACCAGGACGTTACTGATAATTTAACAGGACGTGTGAATAATGTTTGAAATTATTGAGGTGGGAGAAGTTGCTCCCTCTCTCAGCTTTATCTTCAGTGCCATGTTTTGATTGTGAGGCATTCTACGACAGCCAAGATGGTCAAACTGAACTGTAGCCTTTCTCCCTGCAGCCTCTTGGCTTTGTAACACTGGGAGAACCAAAATGAAATTGAACTGGGCAAAATTTAAATGGACGCTCGCGATATTTCAAATGGACACTCGCGATATTTTAAATGGACATAAATATTAAAATTTTGATCCATGGTTCAATACAACTTTATTTATAACTTAAGATTAAAATGAGATCTGCTACTTCATGGAGAATTTTTTTTAAAAACTTTAATTAAAAGTGTTGTTTCGGGAGCTTTCGGACCGCGGTCCCTCTTCAGCCGTTGTTACATTTAAAATGTTTAATTATTATATTGCTATCAACTTCAGATTTTTTTACATACATGTTTTTTTATTTATATATAGACAGTGATACGCCCCCTATTTTTTAAGATTAAAACCCCCCCATCCAGTTGTATTTATCAACCCTTGGTCTAAGTTCAAATTTGCTCTATCCTTAATATAAACTGCTTCTTTGAAGCATCGCTTATACCAATTCGTCTCTTGATTTAAAACTTCTATTGAATCCCAATCAATTTGATGGTCGTTTTCTTTTTTAATGTGAGCTGCCAATCCGTTATTTTCGTCTAATTTTTTAACACAATTTTTGTGTTCCATTTGTCTTTTTCTTAATTGTCGTTTTGTTTGACCTACATATTTCTTGCTGCATTTACATTGAATTTCATACACCACTCCGGTTTTTTTCATTTTATCTATTTTTGGTCTATTTTTTATTAATTCTGATTTTAACGTATTTGTTATTTTACTGACTAAGGTTAAATTATATTTTTTAAATTGTCTTTTTGTTTTCTCTGTTATTCCTTTAATATAGGGTAATGAAATGATGTGATCTGGTTTTTCTTTAATTATATTATTATTTAAAAAAAATTAGACGAAAATAACGGATTGGCAGCTCACATTAAAAAAGAAAACGACCATCAAATTGATTGGGATTCAATAGAAGTTTTAAATCAAGAGACGAATTGGTATAAGCGATGCTTCAAAGAAGCAGTTTATATTAAGGATAGAGCAAATTTGAACTTAGACCAAGGGTTGATAAATACAACTGGATGGGGGGGGGGTTTAATCTTAAAAAATAGGGGGCGTATCACTGTCTATATATAAATAAAAAAACATGTATGTAAAAAAATCTGAAGTTGATAGCAATATAATAATTAAACATTTTAAATGTAACAACGGCTGAAGAGGGACCGCGGTCCGAAAGCTCCCGAAACAACACTTTTAATTAAAGTTTTTAAAAAAAATTCTCCATGAAGTAGCAGATCTCATTTTAATCTTAAGTTATAAATAAAGTTATAAATGGACACTCGCGATATTTTAAATGGACACTCGCGTTATTTTAAGTGGACGCTCGCGATATTTTAAATGGACGCTCGCGATATTTTAAATGGACACTCGCGATATTTTAAATGGACACTCGCGATATTTTAAATGGACACTCGCGATATTTTAAATGGACGCTCGCGATATTTTAAATGGACGCTCGCGATATTTTAAATGGACGCTCGCGATATTTTAAATGGACGCTCGCGATATTTTAAGTGGACACTCGCGTTATTTTAAGTGGACGCTCGCGATATTTTAAATGGACGCTCGCGATATTTTAAATGGACGCTCGCGATATTTTAAATGGACACTCGCGATATTTTAAATGGACACTCGCGATATTTTAAATGGACGCTCGCGATATTTTAAATGGACGCTCGCGATATTTTAAATGGACACTCGCGATATTTTAAGTGGACACTCGCGATATTTTAAGTGGACACTCGCGATATTTTAAGTGGACAGTCGCAATAGTTAGAATATTTTTTCAAACTTCGTATTTATAAAAACTTTTTGAGGATACAGTGTATAGACTAATGGTGGTAGAGAGGGGTGAAAACCGTGTATCCCTCCCTCTGGGCGCGCTTTTGTAAGAGAGGATACTGTACGCGCCCAGTAGGGGCATGACACTGAGCTAAGAGATAGGAGGTATGCCGTTTGCATAGGTAGTACTGCCATTACTCTATATCGGGCCTGACTTCAGTCTTACAACATCAGAACCAGTTTGTGTACCTGTACATGTATATAGACAAGCCTTTAGCAACCAGGGTTTTCTATACAATGTTGTGATTCTTTCTCGTATAACCGTGTCTAATCATAGAGCTGTTAAACTTGGCAGCTTCAAGAGGGAAAGGGTGTAGCGCTTCAAACTATTGGATCTATAAATCGAGACAGGTTTGGGAGAGAATAGGTAGGCTAAAGACATTTTCTACGATTTAGGAAAGGAGAAAAAACTTATGCGTCATGCACTGCACAGCTTTAGACCATTGTTGGGTATTGTACAACCTTAGCACATTGCAAAATAATTTTGGTCTTTGTTAGCAACATCGAATGATAGATAATACCAGGTGGTAATTAGCAAAGGAGATGTATGTATTCATCCTTATTGGCATTAAGGGGTAGAGGTTATGGACTGGTACTTGCTTAGTTACTTTGAGTGGGGTAAGGGTGTGATGGTGTTGGAAAATTTTTGTGCCGGCTAGCTAAAAGCAAGGAGGATGAATAAGAGAGAAGACTCGTTTTGGAAATGTGGAAATAAAAACATGCATCGGCGCGTAAGCCGTTGGTAAAGGCGCACGTCACGTGATCGTTCTTGCAAACGAGGAATATTCAAAATTATAAACAAGCTGATTAGGCTAGAAAAAGGGGGCTTGAACGCATGGGCGAGAACGTACGCTCTCTTGCCGTGAGGGGGTCGTGGTAGTCATGGTAACTGGGGAACGCCACAGTGTAATTTTATGAACTTCGGACTACGTGCATTTTGTCTGACTCTGAACCTCCTCTCTTATAAATCCGCCTTGCTACTTACCGTATAGACCATTTCGGAAATTAAATACGGTACCATTGCGGTATCCTCCTTGGCGCCAAGAAACCCCGCTAGATTCAGTGCGAGTTGGCTAGCCTCCCGCGAGCAGTGAACTCGGGCTCATTCTGGCGTCTCTTCTTGGCGCGAGGGAGAATACCCCAATGGCCGCCTCTCCCTTGTGGGTTGGTTACTCAGTATTTATATTCCGAAATTTTCTATAGTTTGTAGGTAAAGGGGGTCTGTAAACCAGAAATGTGGTTTTATTTTTGTTTGGGTTCTAAGAATTCCCTCCAGATCCATGAATGTATACCATTTCTCAGTCTTGGCGGATGGTGTTAATTTCGGGAGGGTAATTGAGGTTTTCCTACCCTTTTCTTAGTATCAACTCTGCTTTAAAGTGAAATTCCGGGTGGCTAGTGCTTCCCAAACACACCCATAATATCGGCCGGTTCTGACATTTCTACCTTGAATACAAGTTCATTCGTTCATTATTTTAAAAGGAGATAAAATAAATGTTTAAGTGCATTGGAATGTGGTCACCGAAGAAATGGAGATAGAATTCAGTCTCGTCGAGGGGCTACTCACTATTATGATTACTGCAGTGATTATAACATTATTTAATCGCCACTTGTACCCAGAACAACTCGCCAATTACACATGGCAAAGGTAATTGTAAAGCGATTTACGAGTCATTTCATTTCAGAAAGAAGTATGTTCGAAACACTTCGCAATTATCACACGATATAAGGAATTAGATCGGGATAACCAAATCATTTCACGTCAGGTGTTCACAGGATATAAAGAAGGATCACGTCCCTTTCGTTTGAAGAACGTTCAAACCAATGTACTTTTTCAGTTTTTCCAAGAAATAAATAAAAATGCTCATTAAATACTCTTGTTCAACCTCACTTGACAGTATTGTAAAAGTTGAGGAGCATTAGCCAATATATAATAAGTACGGTTTCTCAAGTGCGGATAAACAGGAGTATAGATATTTGTCTCCATAGTTTCATTTTAAGTTAAAAATATCGAATCGAAAAAATAGTGAATCTTTATAAAAGACCTTTCTATTCAAAGCTACTAGCCTTTAGTACATAGAGAGTGAGAAAATGGATTGAAAGGCGTGTGTATGGCATTGGGAAAAGGGAATAAAGGAATCAACTATAGGTGATTGGTTGTCAAACTATTCAGGTGGTCGAAGCTACCCTGCCTTATTTGAAAAAAAAGGGGGGGGGAGGTACCTCCTTCTTACAGAGAAAAAACTTAATAGTATTGCAATGTTTGGGGGTTTCAGTTTAAACCTTTGCCCTCTTAAAACTCCGAACCCCTTCTTGGTACCGCAGTCCCCAGGATAATCATGGCAGTAAGACTATAGAGTAATGGCACCTCCCTGCCTTTGGCTACGTTACGCTCTATGAGAAATTAACATGGAGTGCCACTACTCTATATAGGGGCAAAAAGAAAACCCAGTCTGGCGTTTTTCGTCCCCCCGTTTAACATTCTTAAGTTATCCCTACCATCAACGGTCACATGGCGCGGGCATCATCCATGGGGGAGGGGGGTTTGGCGAACCTAAAGGAAGCGTGGCTTCGTCGTTGGTGCGGTAACGGATGGGGGAAAGGGGGGGAGTAGAAAATTCGTTAGAAATAAACTGAGTTGCAAGCTTTTTCGCCTAGGCGGCAGCACATTTTCTCGGCGTTTGGAGCTACACAGGAAAGTTTCACTAAAGGGACGCCAACCGAGCAGAGTTCCCCTTTAACCAACAGTCTAAGCCTTCTTCTTCTAGCGTTCTTTTTGTAATCTCTAAAGCAAGGATTATTCTATATACAGATGTAGAATAGTTTAAGAAATATATAAACAGCCATTTATAATTTTACTTAATTTTCAAACTTCACGGTTCAGATTTCAGTATTTCAGCAAAATAGTCAAAAAGGTTTAGTGTGTTTAGGGTTTGGTAGGAAGGGAGGATTTGATAGTAGGAATTCCACTATTTTCAGCAGTTCAGACGTTCAGACATTCAGCACATTAGGAACTCGTAGGATTTCATTCTTCAGCGATGAGCGTAAATTTACGTTTGCATCACCCTATCAACGGTATCGTAGCGGGTGCGACGCAGTCGGGGGAATAGTTTTTCGTGGCCAATTTAATTAAAACATATTAACTTTTGCGTCACTCCTTCCCC
Organism: Phalangium opilio; assembly: GCA_019434445.1. Taxonomy (NCBI): domain Eukaryota; kingdom Metazoa; phylum Arthropoda; class Arachnida; order Opiliones; family Phalangiidae; genus Phalangium; species Phalangium opilio. The sequence continues at coordinate 8,895 of JAEQBA010002853.1, forward strand.
ATATGGTGTCACATCGAGTACCAACCAAACTTGTTTTCCGGTTTCCTTATACTGTCCACATTGGGTTTTTGCTACTTTGCGTCCTCACCTCGCGAATAAACCAATTTCTTGCGACTAGGCCAAGAATTTCGCGCCTTCGTGAGAAAAGCACCAATCACGCACGAGAGGAAGGGTGGGGTGTCCATTAAGCCTCGTTTTCAAAGCAGCGGGTAGCGGGAAAAATAACAGCGATAGCGCAAAATAAGTAAAAAATATCGCTCTCGCTTTTAACGCTACTGTTTTCATGCAAGCGATGTTTTGAAGCGATAGCTCAAAACAAGCAAAGAGATAGCGCAATTTCAAAAATCGCGCACATCTATCTCAGTTTGATTTTATCGCTTCGTTTTAAAAAATCGCTTGACGTCATTCGTTTGACAACCAATGAGAAGGAGCCTTCGGTCAATTTTCATTTTTAGATTCTGATATCTGTGAAAGTCGTAAGGCGTATATGCCAAGGCTTAACAACCATACCTTGAAAATCAAAAATGCTAAATTCCTAGAGACAATTAAAAGCCGAGCGTTTCTGGGTGTATCGTCTTTTAGCGTATCCATAATATTTCAACAAATATATATATATATATATATTTGCATTAAAAGCAATTTTTTAACTTTAATAACAAGGCGCCTTCGCTTGCATATTACCACCATCTTGATAGAAATCGGTCAAACCGCACTGGGCCTATAGAGCAATCGCTTCTTTGAAAACCTTTCAGCGAGAAACAAGGCGCGATTTCTTAGGCGATAGCGACAAACTAATAAATCGCTCCAGCTTCGAAAAATCGCTCGCGTGCATTTTTTTGGCTGAAACCCGCTGCTTTGGAAAAAAACTTAGTCTCATTTTTGTCACTTCTTACGATAGCGGAAGCAGCGTGCAGTTCAGTCGAGTTAACTATTTATAAATATGGACAACGTAGATGGCGCGAAGATTGCTCAAATTTCATTGACTCTCAGAATAGGAAATGCAAAATATTTCCGTGTATCTTAACAGAAGCGCAATTGTTTTTCGTGATCTGTTGTGCAGATGCGAATAGACGAAAGCGCGAACACGCGAGCGCAAGCTCAATGTGAACAAAGCTGAACCTTTGTGGAATTCCTGGAGCATTTGAAAAGAAAAAAAATTGAGGAAGAAATGAAATTTCGAAAAGATATTAGGAAGGCCAAATAGAGGAAAAAGAGGTAGGGGAAAAAAGAACCCCCAAAAATAAAGTTAAAAAAAATATTAAGAATAGGCATAATACAGCATGGGCTACAGGAGTTCTCGGGGAAAACTGTGACTCCCAGTCGCAAAAATTCTGGCAATATATTTGTACAAGTATTAAAAAAGAAATTTGTATTATATTTGAAAATGAACTTGGTGAAACAGTTTTCAAAAAAATTAGATTCTGCACTTGTCTAGCTTATGATAACACTGTACTGCTGTTAACTTAAATTCCTAGATATTGTATTACATTAGAATTTGTTTCTTAATTATTTGATGTGAAACTCCGATTTTTTCGTATTTTATTTTGGGTGTTCCAATTTAGGAAGGGGGCGTTCCATCTTAGGCTCCAAGTTAAGACTGAAATCGACCTTTTCTAAAAACCATGCATTATGCTTTAAATGCTTCGTAGCAGTCCGAAAATGGGTGCTATCGATCGGTAAACTTTACGAATTGGTTTGGTTGTTCACTTCAGTAACTTATTTTGTATCAAGACATTCGACTTTCCAAGTTTGAGAAAGTGTTCCAAGATAGAGCGACTGTCCGTATAAATTTTCCGCCTTTGCTAGTGCTATGAAGTTAGCTTGTGCCCAAAATGTACCTTCTGGTCGGGAAACCTTAGATCTAATGCGCCAAAAACTTTTACCTTTTGCTGTTAAAAACAAATAGCGCAAATAGAGCTATAATAAATCTTTGACCTAATAGATAACGTCCCTGATAAGCCTTCAATGATAACTATACTCACCAGGGGTATTTGATTCGACATTCGAAATGCGAATAACTTTTTGACATTGTTTATTGAAATTTTGGTCGCACCTCTTTTCGGTCTTGCATCTGGAGTCCTAATGTTAATTCGAACTTTATTTAATGAATTTAACTAATAAATAGTTATTAATTTTTCGTCGGTATATTTTTTCTACACTAAAGCTCAACAAATGTTAAACGCCATAGAGAATCTGATGAAATTTCAGAAAGGGGCTACTAAAATTCTTTGCATGGATTTTGTAGATCGAAAGAGGACCATCCTGAACTTAAATTATGCAATATACATTTATTTAGTCAATGGTGCAATATTCCTGTCTTGTAAACGCTTTGCAAAATGAAGTTTTAACAGTTTGAACATTTTTGTCATAAATCAACTTTGAGAAAAAATCGCCAAATCGTTATCAGTAAAATGAGCGAATTCATGGACTTTTTTGCTTTATTCCCTGTAAATAAAGAAAAAAAGTAAAAATTTCGTACCCCAGATGGTTTGTTCCCCAGAATAACACTATGAAAAAAAAAACCGATTTTACCAGGTAGAGGGAACTGCGTCAACTAATCGATATAGTTAAACAAAGTAGAATAATTCGGCCAAAGAAAGCTGACATCGCTTAATAATTTTGTAGAGGCATTTCGTTCCGAGAAAGTAATGACTGCGAAGTTAATGTTTTGTTTTCGTTAATAACTGATTTGGGAAAGTAAGGTTTACACTATTTCTATTTACAGCTAAGTGTTTCATTTCATAAGCAGGATTCATTTCATTTTGATTAAAGGGACTCTAAAGTAGTCGGCGGACCGCTGGAAATATTTTTTGAAAACCTCGTTATTGACGTCACAATCCCGTGGGGGGGGGGTTGAGCAAAACGAAAGTCTTTCCTTCTAGCAAACGCAGCGGGGTCTCGGACTCTCGCGGGTCGGAACTGGGGAAACGCCGAAGCAGGGCGGATCACAACGAATCACAAGAGAGGGGAGGATGGGTCGGGTGAGTTTTTTTAAATAAAAAGAAATTCAACTGTCCGCCGACCGCTTTACAGTCCCTTTAGGTGGTTCTATGTCAAGCTGTAAAAGTATTTCATATTCTTCGCACGCTATTCGCCGTTGCGCTTTCTGAAAATTGCCCTCTTCATTACTTAAAGAGCGATTTAACTGTATATCACGAACGGTTTTGAATTTAAGGAGGTGAATGTACGCGTCGCCGAGATGTCGGCTGCCACGGCCAAATATGAGAAGGTTTATCCAGATAGATTTTACAAATACAGGTGCGGAAAAACAGTTATCAATAATATTTTATCATTTTTGAAAATTAAGTTAATATGTCAATTGAGGCACTTTATACTGCTGGTAGCGTAAACAAAGCTGCGATGTACAAATTATTTTTTAATCTTAAAAATATTACTATTATATAATATTTATGAGAATAGATTTCGTTATCTTAGTTTTGAATGTTCATGAAAAATTTTCATTTCAAAACAGATTTACTGAAGAAACTTACGTCACTTTTGGGATGATTGCTGTAGGTACCGATTTAATTTTTTGGACAATAATGTGAAACATTTTCTTTGCTTTTCAGGAAACTGAACAGTTCCAACTACAATTACAGAAATTTTCTTTCGCGACGGATTACGCGCAAAGAATTCATAACTTAACGTATGAATTTTAGCTTGAATATATTTTCAAGTTTTTATAATACGTAATTCTATCTTTCACAGTCCACGTTTCACATCGATAGATTATTTGGACGTTGTTGAGATAGTTAAGGGAGACGAATCAAGAGTGGTAAGAGATATTTATTAGTTTCGTGTATGATAATTAGTTTCTAAAAATAACTAATTAGCCACCTTCATAAGAATATCGCGTTGATTTTTGTGTTTTAATGTTTATTACTAGAAAGTAATTAGGAACTATATACATTTTTAGAGTGTAGATATCATCGTTACACCGATGGACATCAGCGTCTTCGATAGGATGAAAATCTTTGTGTCCGGTGGAATCTTTGACGCCACCAAAACCATTATATTGTCAAGACCACCTAAAATATCACAGTCGACTTCGTTATCTTTCTTGTCTATGGAATTTCTGGTAAATAATGCCAAGACGTAGCTTCACCCAGGAATGAATTGAGGGGAGTTGGAATGGTTAAGGTCAAATCATAATAGGCGTGAAATGATCTTGAAAACATCTGACGTGGCTTATTTTATGTTAGCGACGTCATAGACTAACGAAATACGATTATTTCCCGCTTAAATATTTTCATTGGTTGCCAAAAAAGTGAAAATTCTTTCGTTAACTCCACCCTCTATCCGCTCGGTAACTAGTTTGAAATGACTAGACATTTGCCGCCTTCAGGAGATGGCTAACCTTTACAAAAATGTTCTTAAGAATTCCAAAGGCCATTCTTTCGAACCCAACACTCTAAGAAATGGAAGTGTTAAAAACGAGTTATAAGGGTGTAATTTAAGGAAACACTTTTTTTACACCTTAAAAACACCCAAAAGAGAGTTTTACTTTTTGTGGCCAATTTAAAGTGTAAATTCGGTGTAAAATAGAACTTTTAAAACACCCTTTTAAAATTAAAAATGGAAAATTATAGTAATGCGGGTTTCGTAAAAAAGGTCTTTCATTTTCATTTATGTTTTAATATTATAGTCAATCCGAACAGTAAAAAAATATTGAAAAACGTAATTGTTAAACATTTTTTTAAAGATGATATTCATGAAAGAATATATTTTTATCCTTTAAATAAAATTGAAAAGGAAATTGGTAATCAAGCGGTATTGTACATTCATAAAACACAGCTAAACGTGTTAGGTGACAATCTGTAACGTGTTAGATGACACTCTTAAAAGCGTTAGGCAACACTCTTGCAGTGGCGTCGCCAGGCCTTTTATAAGGGCTATAGCGCCCCAAATTTCAAAGTTAGCCCACTCAAAATAATCCGTAAACTATACCAAAAAATTGCTAGTAGCCTCCTAAATTTCTGTAGCAATATAGTGTATAAAAATTATAATGAAAAGTTCGTTAAGTTTCATCCTTGTAGAGATGAATTTCAATATCCAATAGTAGTGGGGACGAAAGCTAACGAAAACTGAACTTACAAAAGACGAGTGAAATTCTTTCATCCACAATTTTCTCATAGTCAATAACTCGGTTTCATACCCTTTATCAATAAAAGTTTGTATATCTTTAATATACGAATAATAAGATTAAGCCCCTTCCCCCCCCCACCCCAAATTTTAAACCGTAGCAACGCTATTGCACTCTTGAAAGTGTTATGCGATACTCTTAAAAGTATTGTGTGACACTAAAAATCGAGACTACTGGCCTCGCAGTAGGGCGACAATAGACGCCAGCTTGAGAGGCCAACATGTGCGGCACATGCTTTTGTGACATATCTTATGTTTATTTTGAGAAGAATTAGAGTGCTAAACGGATTTATTTTTTTAAATGTTGTAGACTAGATTAGGTCCAACGCGTTTCTGGTGCTCGAAAAACTCTTCGTGAAAAGAGATTATTAAATTTAACGAGCACGTCTATATCTACTGCTGGGATATTATGGCCTGCAAAACCAATTTAATACCCGATGAATTTGTACTAATTTAAAACTTTCTGCCTTTTCAGAAGTTATTTAGTCAGTGAAAATGACCAACTTATCATGCAGTTTCTCGCTGGATTTTAAGTCGATCAAGTGGCCAAGTTTTAACGCAGTTTCACACTGCATGCGAGAACTTCCCTTGCTTAAAGGGGTATAGCTATGCATATTAGAACTGTCCTCTTAAGTTCTCCCTAGGTGGAACCTTGCTATGAATATAGCGCTATTTACTAACAAATCAAACACTCTTGAAGGTGTCATGCGACTCTAGTAAAGGTGTCATATGACACTCTGTAAGATGTTATGCGACACACTAAAAGGTGTTATTCGTCACTCAGAAACGTGTTATGCTATACACTTAAGAGCGTTATTTAAACTCGGAAAGGTGCTATGCTACACCTTTAAAGGAATTGCACTACACTCATATGAGAGTAAAAAATTAACTTTTAGTTCGATATAAGAGTTAAAAAGGTGTTAAACTACACCTCTGTTGCACCATTTTATTCTTATCTTTAACACCAATTGCTCAAATAAGTGTTATTAAACCCTTTCAGGGGTGTAAATGAACACCTGTAACGGTGTCAAATTTGGACCCATATAAACTACTTTTAAAGGTGTTAAAGCACACCCCATTTTCTTAGAGTGAATGGAGCCCTTGGGATCATTTTTTAAAGGAACAATTCCCAAAGACTTTCTTTGGAATTTCCTAAAGAAGTCTTGAGGCAAATTTCCAAAGAATGTCTTGAGATTATTTTCAAAAGAAATTCTTTAGGAATTCTAGAGATTAATTTCCAAAGAAGGTTTAACGAATATTTTCCAAAGAAATTCTTTAGGAATTCTAGAGGTAAATTTCTAAAGAATGTATAGGGTTTATTTTCCAAAGAAACTCTTTAGGAATTCTAGAGATTAATTTCCAAAGAAACTCTTTAGGAATTCTAGAGATTAATTTCCAAAGAAACTCTATAGGAATTCTAGAGATTAATTTCCAAAGAAAGTTTAACGAATATTTTCCAAAGAAATTCTTTAGGAATTCTAGAGGTAAATTTCTAAAGAATGTATAAGGTTTATTTTCCAAGGAAACTCTTTAGGAATTCTAGAGATTAATTTCCAAAGAAGGTTTAACGAATATTTTCCAAAGACATTCTTTAGGAATTCTAGAGGTAAATTTCCAAAGAATCTATAAGGTTTATTTTCCAAAGAAACTCTTTAGGAATTCTAGAGATTAATTTCCAAAGAAACTCTTTAGGAATTCTAGAGATTAATTTCCAAAGAAACTCTTTAGGAATTCTAGAGATTAATTTCCAAAGAAACTCTTTAGGAATTCTAGAGATTAATTTCCAAAGAAACTCTTTAGCAATTCTAGAGATTAATTTCCAAAGAAGGTTTAACGAATATTTTCCAAAGACATTCTTTAGGAATTCTAGAGGTTAATTTCCAAAGAATCTATAAGGTTTATTTTCCAAAGAAACTCTTTAGGAATTCTAGAGATTAATTTCCAAATAAGGTCTAGGGTTTGTTTTCCAAAGAAATTCTTTAGAAACTCTTCAGATAAATTTCGAAAGAGCGTCTATGGAATATTTTCCAACGAAATTCTTAAGGAAATCTTAAGATGTATTTCAAAGGGCCAGATATATTTGTAAGTATGCTTTACATATAATTATCTCAAAATATTTTTACCCAAATTGATTAGCTAAAGTTTTCCTGCATAGACATTGACTTTATAGCTAAAAAATTAAAAACGTTTCACGAGGCTTGTCCCATAGCTAAGGCTCAGCAAGTGCTGAAATGGTTTATCATATTTTCCTAATTTTGTTTTTTTGTCTTTAATAATCCGTTAAATGAAACTAAAAGTAAAATACGCGTAATTAAAATTGTCAAGAAGGAATTTACTATAAGAAGGCCTAAAAAGGCGTCCGGTTCGCGCGTGATAGTCGACAATCCCCCCTCATGGGTGGGGGGAGGCTGGAAACCAAGGCGGGACTTAATATTCATGTTACTCTATGTTTTCCACCATCTATCTCTTTTACCTCTCGTTAAGCCTTGGTTTGGTTTTTGGAACTCACGAAATCATAAGTATAGTACACTTCGATTTAGATATAATTATAGATCGAACGATTTTCACGTGGAGACACGTATTCAAAATCCATTAAGTTAGGTTCAAAACCTTTAGTTAATTTGTTAATGGCAATTAAAACCCATTCCCTAACCGTTTCAGCACCGCTGGCAGCCTCCATTTTCTGTTTACTTTGCTCGAGTTTTTTTTCTCTATTCGGAATACGTCAATCGCGTCTGTAGGGGATCCAATAGGAAAGCGCCGAGCAATGACAGACATGAAAGAGGTGGGGCTTACATGTCCACTAACATCGGCGTAAGAGTAGAAGCGTAAAATCTAGTGACTTAGGCATTCTTATAGTAAATAAATTCTTGATTTACATGGAGTATAAGTTGGCAGTCGAAACTTGCGCTTTTGAAAAGTAAAACTAACCTAAAATTATTTCTTTTGTGACATATTTTATCTTTATTTCGAGCGTAATTAGAGTCCCAAATAATATATTTTTTTAAATATTGTAGATAAAATTAGGTTAAACGCGTTTCTGGTACTCAAAAAACTCTCCGTGAAAATACATTATTAAACTTAACAACAACATCTGTATCTACTGCTTGGCCATTGAAGCATCCAAAACCCACTTAGTACCCCATACATTTGCACAAGGTTAAAACTTTCTGCTGTTTTCGGATGTTTTAAGTCGATCAAATGTCTTTTAAGCAGTTTCCCACTGCATGCGAGAACTGCCCGCGCTATAAGGGGTGTTGTTCAGTATATAAGAACTTCACTCCCTGCATTGGGGTATGGTTCTGCATGTGAGTACTGTCCCCGTTTCTGGAGGGCTAAATTAAATTACCCATAATCTTCCCTATATTTCCCAAGAATATTCGAAGGATATTTCCCCAGAAAATTCCAAATAAATTTCCCAAAAAAGTTCTTAACATATTTCCGTAGAAAATTCCAAAGTTATTTCCCAAGAATATTCCAAAGATATTTCCCAAGAAAATTCCAAAGTTATTTCCCAAGAAAATTTCAAAGTTATTTCCCAAGGAAATTCCAAAGCATTTTCCAAAGAAAAAGAGGCCAATATTCCCCAATTTCCCAAAGAACCCCTTAAGGATTTCTAAAGAAATTTCCCAAAGAATATTCTAAACAGTTCTAAAGAAAATTTTTGAAAGGGAGCCGAAGATGGGGGAGGAGCTACACTTTTTAAGAACAAAAAAATAAGGCGTCGCCATATGTTTCCACCATCAAGGGAACACCGAGAGCCCTTTAGCCATTCCAACCCCCCCCCTCCTGCTTCACCTTATATCTCGGTTGATTAATTTTCCTTTACAGCCTGCCATATGCATTTGTCTTTTTGCAATTGTTATTTCGTTTCTTCTGACGCACAAAATGTGGTACGCTATTCTCAAGAACCGAAGATATAAATCAGGTCGAGTAATTAGGCGATATCTCAAAGTTTTATGGGATGTCTTTTCCATATTTTTCGCCGAACGTAAGTAATTGTAAATCCTACTCGAATAATTAATATTAATTATTTTCCGTATCGTCTTTTCTGTTACCTAGCTTATCCCGGGATATTGGAGCGTATTTCCGAACGTCTCGCGTACGCGTTTTGGTTAGTTGGCGTCACCATCATCGGGTTCTTTATGAGTTGTTTCCTCAAGTCTGAGTTCTTCAGTGTGAAATATTAGTACATCGACACCATCGAAGATCTTCAATATATGCAAAAACATGCCAATGTCCAACCCCTTATGCTCAAAGACTTCTTGGTTTACAACTATCTTCAAAAAATGGTTAGATCGGAAATAATAATAGTTCCGAAAGTAAAATATAAGTTTTATGTTTTAGGCCAGTAAAGATAAGTCATTGGACAATTGGATGAAAACCCAATTGACCGAGGAGAACTTTTGCGAAACCTTCGATCTAGTTGCAATGCCTATTTACGAAGAAATTCTCCAAGGCCATAAATCGCTGATCTTGAGTCAGAAGTTCTTGACTTGGTTTTTCGGATACGCTCTGTCGGAAAACACCGATATGATGGCAAAATTGAAAGACGAATACGATGGATTCTATTTTTCCGAAAAGTCTGTTAAAAACGATATCTTTGTAGCTCCCGTCAACTCGTCTTTTTTCACCAACAAAGTTTTCCAAGAAAACTTCATGATAGGGTACAACAGAATTATTACGCCAATTTTGCATTATACAAACGCGCTTTACCACTTGCAGAATGTTGGTATTTTTGGAGACGAAAGCGACAAATTATCTCGATTTCACCAGCGATTATTCCATGGATTTTGTCAAATGGCATCGACCAATGAAAACCGCCTCTGTTCTCAGTATATTCGCCTTGTCCGCGGTATTTTACATCATTCTGGTTGCGCAGACGTTGTGCGCAGTGGTCTTGGCAGTCGAATTGATTCTTGGAAGAAACGCCTATAAAATATTACAAAATATGAAATTCGATCTTATTGCCTTGAGGCGCGTTGCTGAAACTAAATTTCTAGAGATGTTGATTTGAAAGGAAAGTTTTTCGGCTGAACTTTTATATCTTAAGGGAAATGAGCGTAGAAAACAATATATGCCTGTATTTTAAAATGCATGTGGTTAGGGCTTTCATCTGGCAGCAAGAGGTCCCCGGGTTCGATCACTGTAGCAGTAGCACTGAATGAAAAACCTTGGAACATACCCTTCTCATAGAGTTTGCAAGTTCTCTCTTCAAGTCGAGTCAGCATAAGCATTATCTTAATCTCTCTATAATAATAATAATCTAAGCTTTGCTTATGAATGGATTTCCACACTAAGCCTGTGGCTTGTTTACAGGTGGGTCCCTTTACAATGCATAGAGGGGTGGTGGCTAGCCCCTATGCCACAGCTAACCTACAGCGCCCTATACTAACCATTACCGTTAACCTTTGCTAGTTTTGATCGAAAGGAGAAACCGGGTTAGACCGCGGAGGAAAACGGAAAACTCCTTTAACAAGCGGGGAGAGAACTTGCAAACTCTACGAAGAAGGATTTGTTCCCAGATATAGTATTATTTATATTATAAAAGAAAAAACGCGTGTGCATCAATTAAAAAAAACTAGTTTTGTTTCGCAGTCCTTTAAAACTGCATTTATACTCAATCCCCGGCATCACAAGGACTCTTTCAAACCCACCAAGGTCCACAAATTAGAAATTAATATGGGGTTTTTAATGTGAAATTGAGTTTCATTGATATGAGAAATATATGATTCGAAATTTAACAAAAAGTCTAGTATAATGTGGCACTTCCAAATAAGAAAGCTTACATTTTCATGTATGAGACCATCTACAATCTATTCTTGTAAAAACTTATGTCGAATTTTTAACGCAAGCAAATTCAAAATGAGCTTTTAGCATTTTAATTATACAGGGTGGAACAGATCAGACGAACACTTATTTCGCGTATAATGTCTCTGTACTACTCGTGAAATGAGAGATGAGTCATTGTGATTACTACACAGGCTGTTCAGAAATGTGTACATTTCGTGTAAAAACAATTTTAACGTAAAGCGAAAGGTGTTTGTAAAAGAAGCTTTCTTCGTTACACCCTTATTAATAGGTTTGAAAGTATTAATTTTTTGACAATCAAGAAATTAACGATAAAAAACTAGAGATGGGCCGATACTAGTTTTAACCGATACAGATATCATTCGATACTTGGGAAACCGATACGTACCGATACCGATATTTTACCCAATCCTTCGAATAAACCGATATTAAACCGATACCGATAAATTAACCGATATCAAAAATGACAAAAAATTAGAAAATAGATGCTAAAATAAAGGTTGGAAAATAGTAACGTTATTTTGATAATAAATAACAGCTTTTAACTTATTCCTATGTGAGAATTTCTTATATTTTTGGAAATTTTCTAAACTGTATGCGTATCACAGAAAAACGCTTTTTCTCCGTGTTAACACGAGACCAACTTGAAGATCAGGCATCCAAAGAAATAATACTAATTGTATTGTAATAATACAGTATTTAAAATGTGCACTTGTTCAAAAACGACAATTTTTCGGAATTTGAGGTTTCAGGCGACTTCTTTTTGGAGTAACCGAATCCTTAGTTATACGTCTTCTCACTCTGCCGTAATTCTCTAGGCTTGTGATTCGTTAAATATTAAGTCTTATGGCGCCATCTACTCTCAACAGAAGTATTTTTCTTTAAAACAAGTTGAGAAAACCAAAATGTTACCTCTCCGAGTCAAGAGGAGGTCTACTTACAAACTTATTTACCCAGATATGGAAATAATTCTTTTTTATGAACAAATACTGAAGTTAATTTTATGAAATATTAAAGAAGTATACAAAGCATAGCAAATATACTGTAAATCAGACGACATTTCACATCCAATAAGGATAAACTTGTACACATTCAAATCATCCGATGGGGAGAAAACGGGAAATGAAGAGATAAAACTTTGGAGGGATATTACCTTTACGTGTTTTTAAAGGCCCAATTTTCTCAATTGTATACCCTCTATGTTAAAAGCCATATTCACAACAGGGTTGCCGTCTAAACACTATCCTCTCGTTTCACCTCAACGATTTTCTTAGTTTGTCAACATGACTATTAACGTTACATAACACCAAAGCTTATTTGTGTCTACACGCACTGAAAGTAAATGCGCACCATATAAAGCATGAAAACACGAAGCTATAATCTGATAGCGATCAGACCTTTCACTGATCTGGGCTGCCTTCAGCAGAGTTCACCAAAAAAGACAGCGGATTTTGGAAAACGTTTACCGGTGATCTCTGTCGTCATAGCTTTGCTAAACGCTTTTCTCCGGTCATCGGTGTTTGAAAATAGACGCTAGCGCAATAAAACGTGCAAGGTACCAAGGCTTAACAAAAATTATATGATAACAGTTAAGAACAACTTTTATAATTAAAATTAGAAAGACTAAGACTAACATGTCTCTTAAAATCCTCGCGTGATCAACTGGTTTCATGCCAATTAAAAAGGTAAAGCCCCATAAGAATCAGCAAGAGCTACTTGTAATAATTCCTCCATGTATTTTTCGCCAAGCTGAGAACTTCGCGTTTTACGTCACGTTATCCAAAAACCCGACAATTCTCTTTGGTGACCGTGCTGCACGGCTCAGCGCTGAGCACCGTGACGTCAGAATTCAATTGGGAGTTAAGCGGTGTATGAATCCGCTGAGCTTTACGGCGACACTTTGTTGTTACTGGCATTTTAACTAGTTTCATACTTATTATGAACTCCTGCCTAAGTTTATTTTTAGTTGGGGGATCACTGCATTTTAAACGTTTAATAATACTTCATGAGAAAGATTAAAGCAAATATGAAACTTTACATTATTAATAAGGAAGTGAAGTTTAGTTTTCACGAAAAATTAGAAGCGACACTGAGAATATTTCTTTCCACGTCTACGCTAAGTAAGAATGGTGAGAAGTGAGCGAGTACTGAGTACTCAAGTAAACGTGGAACCGTAAAGATTACTGGTGTCGCATCTAAATTAGGGATAACAACTACATGCCACAAACCCAGTTTTCGGATAACTGGTTTTAAAAAAGGCCGGTTTAACCGATCCAAAAACACCGAAAAAACAGAAGCACTTAGCAGTGTGAGGAGTAACGAAACAATGAAGCTCTTTTTCCCTTCAGAAATCATGCAAAAAAACTGACGTCGCTGACTCACTGCATCACTACAAAGTGATGGGAATAAAATTCAAGTGACTGAAACGTGAATAGTTATGCTAGAGAACAACGGAAAACGGGCTTTTTTTCAATTTTATAAACTCAAAAAAAAAACCTTTCGATTTTAACCAAAGAATTAACAAGATGGCCCCGGCTAGATTACACTTTTGTGCGGCCTCTAGTGACTAGAATTAGTATTACTATATTCATTGACCCCGGCAAATTTAAAATTTTCGGGGTTTTTTCCATTGTTTATAAAATAGCATTCCGATTATGAATAAAACCAATTTAGTAAGAATTTGGTTTACAATTTAATGAAATAAGTAACAAATTTCTGTCCAATGAACTAGAACAATATTTTTGACTTTTTTCTCAATGCAAAAGTAAAATATGTTCACTCTAAGAAAAAAAGGTTCTACTTCGCCGAGAAAAGGGTTCTTAACGCTTGTCCCCTATTTTAAGCCCTTTTTTGATCTACATAGAACCCTTTGATATGAGTTCTCTATAAAGCCCTAAGGAGTTCATCTACGAACCGACCTGGGGTTTTTCTTTGAACCGACCTGGGGTTTTTCTTTGAACCAAGTTAGTTTCATTTGGAACCGTATTAGGTTCCTCCCTGAATCATGTGGCGTGTGCTTCAAAACCTTGTTCAGTTGTAATCGGAACCATGTGCAGTTTGACTGAGAACCGTGTTGAGTTCGACTCTGAACCTGGTTTAGTTCGACTCTGAACCCCACTTCGTACGGCTAAGAACCGTATTGCGTTAAACCCAAACCGGTTTATTCGACTCAGAACCCTGTTTAGTTCGATCCAGAACCGGGTTTAGTTCGACCCAGAACCCTGTTTAGTTATAATCCGAACGCTGTGTAGTTTGACTCTGAATCATGTCGAGTTCGACTCTGAACCCTGTCGAGTTTGGCTCAGAACCCTGTCGAGTTAGCCTAAGAACCCTGTTGAGTTAGCCTAAGAACCCTGTTGAGTTAGCCTAAGAACCCTGTTGAGTTAGCCTAAGAACCCTGTTGAGTTAGCCTAAGAACCCTGTTTCGTACGGCTAAGAACCATATTGAGTTAGACCCAGAACTCCATGTAGTTTGACTCTGAACCGTGTTGAGAACGCCTAAGAACCGTGTTGCAATCAACCCAGAACCCGTGTAGCTCGACTCTGAACCCGGTTTAGTTCAAATATGAACCCGATTTATTTTGACTCAGAGCCCTCGTTTGTTTCAACTCCGTTGGAATTATATTATATCATATGACCACCTTATGGAGGTTCTCATTTTAACAGTGTTAGGTTGCAATCGTAACAATGATTTTCAATTTTTCTCTCTTGGTGACTTTTTTAAAACTCTTCACCACTATATATAAATGTAGTAAAGCTGAATTAAAGAGTAAACACCAAATTTGAAATATTAATAATAAAATAATTTCTTCGAATATTGAAATGAAACAGAGCTTTGGAGCTACAAAACTACAAAAGGAATCCTAATGCCGAAACATATTTAACATATTTTCATTTAATTTTCAGCAATAAAAAAATGTTATGATTTTGTAAGAGATTATTTCATCCTACTCGCTTTATATAAACCTTGTGTTTCTATTCATATGCAATCTTCATTACTCGTTCTATATAAACTTGCACTTGTGTCGTTCCGTAGAAAAGAAGATTATCTTAAATAATTAAATAAATACAACTGATATTAATTTTTTTAATCGTCAGTATTTTTCCTTAATTCTAGTTTAGCCGCTTTAAGAAACGTTATTCTTAAAATGAATTTAAAATAGCTATTTTTGACGTTTGACTTCTAGCGTACACCGTTTTCACAATGTTTGAAAATTTAGGGTATATAAGGCGATTCATTCACAAATGATAAGAATAAGTGTAATTGCGTGAGCATTTGGTGGAAGCCCTGCCATTGGGAAGCTAAACGTTTCTCGTAACCGTAGCCGATCGCGCGTACATCTTAACCCCAACGATGATAATGGAGTAGAAGCCAATGTTGCAGATTGGCGTGTATGTGGTATATACCATATGAAAGACAAGTGTGGAGATAGCGTAATGAAGTAGAATTTTCCTAATTTCTGTTAACTGCGAACGCGGTCCGGGAATTGAGAACACGGTTGCTCCAATTTGCCAACTGCGAACGTGGTCACAAACAGACACACACACAGAAACGTGTCACTCGGAGAGATAAAAACCGGTGTTAAGGGAAAATTCTAGTGATTTTTATGAACTACTCCAGCATATTGAACTCTCCGATTATTATTTCCCAATGATTGAAAATTGAAAATAAGTATGAATCCCCGAAGAATTATAATATTTTTTTGATTTTTAAAAGCTTGGAATTTTTTAGGATGTTTCACTATGCAGGGAGAATTAGTAGATGATTTCCCTCTTCACCCTTCACGCTCCAAGCCCATATCAAAAAACCTTTAACTTAAAAATACACCATGTGAGGTAAAAAAGTGTTAAGTAAAGCCCAAAGGGGTTTATCCGCACCATTCAAACAGTTTTACCTCTCCGAGTGACGATGACGTCACGGAGAGGTATTACACTGGCCCTGTCTGTCTGTCTGTCTGTGTGTCTGTCTGTCTGTCTGTCAGACCCCACGTGACCGCGTTCGCAGTTTACAAATCGGAGCAAACAAATACTCGATTTCCGGAACGCGTTCGTGGTTCACGGAAATTTGACCATTCATCTGCCAACACCGGTCTTTACTAACTGGCTTCTAAGGACCACAATCTGCTAGTCTTTGTCCATGGACACTAGCCTGTACTTTCTGGCTCGTAAGCACCACCATCTTCTGTTCTTCGTCAATCCCACATTGACACCAGCTTTTACACCACCATCTTCAGTTGTTCGTCAATCCCACATCGACACCAGCTTCTATGCACCACCATCTTCTATTCTTCGTCAAACCCACATTGACACCAGCTTCCATGCACCACCATCTTCAGGTCTTTGTCCATTCCGGCTTCTTCTCCATCGTTATCGTTTGGTTTTAAGATATACGCGGCGATCGGCTAGTGTTACGAGAAACGTCTAGCCTCCCAATGGCAGGGCTTCCACCATCGGTTCACGCGAATGCGTTTTTATCTATTATCATAATGGAAACGAATCGTATATATACCCCAAAATTGGTGAAAGCGGGCAAGAGGGGTACCCTTCACTTTAAACGTCAATATTAGCAAAGTTTCGAAAGATAATAGGAACAACTTTATTTTAAACGATTTAACTATTTTTAAAGTTATTTACTGGCGATTAAAATAATTAATATCATTTGTATTTAATTAATTATTTAAGATAAACTTATTTCTATGTAATGACACAAGTGAGAGTTTATATAGAACGAGTAATGAAGATTGCATCCGAATCGAAACACTACACGCACATCAAAGTTAATATAAAGCGAGTAGGATGATAAGATCTCTTACAAAACGATAACATTTCCTTTTTGCAGAATATTAAATGGAAATATTTTAAATATTTTTCGGCATTACGATTCTTCAAGTAGTTGTGTAGCTATAAAGCTCTGTTTCATCTTAATATTCCAAGAACATCTTTTGATATTAACATTTCAAATTTGGTGTTTACTTTTTAATTCAGCTTTACTACATTTATATATAGTGTAATCGCATTTTTATATTAGTTAGATAATATAGATAATATGGATGTTAATTCTTCATCTTTCCACAAGTGTTGAAACGATTGGGTCTGTGAAATAAGATACTCTGGATTTAAACTAGAAATGACCTTGTTTCGCCTCCTCTTATAGGAGGTGTTAACGGTTCAGAGTGAGCCGAAAGTTAAATACACCCTTCAGTGATACATTTTAGGTCCTCATTAGAATTATTGAGGATACAAAGGAAAATGTTAAACGCTTAAGCCTTTGCTAAAGACCTTGGCAATATTTCGCCAATTTGAACTATGTATTTCCGGTTTTTCTCATTGGCTGGTGGACCTGTGTTTAGAAAGTAAATTCGTCTCGGCTCGGAGAGGTTTATTTTGGTTTCCCAACTTGTATATTAAACAACAATGCGATTCGGAATTGGTTCGATTATAAACGGTTGTGTTTACACGTGGTTTCAAATCGTTTCCAATGCGTTGGCAACGGTTCTTGCAAGCTCGTGTAAACGCGGCTTGTATTTCCGTTTAAAAAATTTCAATAAAGGGTCAATTAACACCCTGCCGTTTTCCTAAGCACCCATTGATAGAACACCTTCCAACTGAAACAGAAAACACCCTTCAGAAGAGTTACTAAAATCTAAAGGTGTTTCTACGTACCAGTGAATCGCCATTTCCTTTAAAAAATACCTAAAAAGAGTCAACTAGCACCTTTTAACGGAGAAAACACTATCTCAGTTAGAAAACACTCTAAAAAGAGTATATAAACACCTCAAGGTATTTCCACGAAACACCTTTTTTAGCCATATCGTAGTATACGATAGGCTCTTAGTTTGACCCGAGCCGTCGTAGTAGTAGTAGTAGTAGTAGTAGTAGTGGCCGGGTTGTCGCTTCGTTATCGTCAGATTTTAGCTTAAAAGGAACTTTATATTACCACATCCCACCCATAGGGGTTACTGGGCTCGGTTAGAGATTTAATTATAATTAAAATTTTTTCAGGTCAGACCCGGGAATCGAACCCGTGTCACTGGCGTAGAAGACAAACGTTCTAACCACTAAACCATAGAGACTTGACAGAAACTCCGAGTTTTTTTATTATTTATTTTTATCTCTAAATGTCGGGGTGATATGGGGTGGGGTACCTCTTAATCTGTGGGGTCGGAAACTTTTGAATTTTTATCTGTGGGGTCGGATACTTATGAATTTGTGTGTTTGGGGTTTTTATATTTATTTTCTTTTATGTATGTGCTAATTAAATAGATAACGATTTTTCTACCGCGCTCCTCATGTGTTTGGTTCTCGTTCGGTAGCTATCGTCATCTATGTTATGTTTGACTGGAACGTTTTGGCGGTTAATTCAAATGTGGGTTTAGATAGAGCTAACATAGTGTTAAATGAGCGTTATGCGTTTGATCATTTTAGCATTGCTAAAGTAATTCGAGGGGATAATCACTAACATGCGTAATCACTATAACTAAACTTTCTCTTTCAAAAGTTTCTGGGCATAAGTCCTTGTTAGAAATTTTATAAGATGCGATAAGTGTACATCGGCATAAGTCTATGTTGTAAACTCATCGAGGGAATTATCACTAAAAGCTATCTGTTCTTCGATTCGCCGGAATATTAGAATTACAGCATAAGTAAATTTATACGGTTATAATTTAATCACTGTTTAGAGTGGGGAATCGAGGGGCTATTCACTCTGATTTTATGCACGGTAAATCATTTAAGCATTGTAAAAGATAGCGCTATCACTCATTAGGGTAAGGTATATGGGGGGTTATCCACTCATTAGGGTTGGGTATAGAGGGGCTATTCACTCGTACGATATGGCTACTATTACGAGCCCTTGGGCCGTCTTGTTTCTAACAGTGTTCTTTCACGAACCCGTATTTTTTTCATGACCCCTCAAGTATCTATCGAGAACCGAAATGTTCTTCACGAACCCTCAAGGATCTATCGAGAACTTGAATGTTCTTTCACGAACAGTGAAGGCTCTCGCAAGAACCGAAATGTTCTTTCAAGAACGTTCAAGGTCTTTCAAGAACCCGAATGGTCTTTCAAGAACCTTCAAGGATCTTTCAAGAACCCGAATGTTCTTTCAAGAACCTTCAAGGATCTATTAAAACCCCACACGTTATTACAAGAACCATTTTATTAGATTCGATCTGCTAGAACCTTCCTGTTCTACTGTGAACCTTCATCCACCTCTGGGAACCTTTAGCGTTCCAACAGAACGTAAGAGTTCTATTGAAACCCTCGAAGAACCCTTTTCTACCGTGTTGCATAATATATGACTGGTAGCTAAATTATTCAATGTCTGTGCTATTTACCAATACACAATCATTGCCTAGAATTAGCCCCCACC
>JAEQBA010002853.1:29182-53809 GCA_019434445.1 Phalangium opilio
TTTAAATAATACTAATCAACGTAAATTCGAACGTTTACTCTCATAAAATAACAGCGCGAAAAACTTAGCGGTAAAATTGTCTCTTCATTTTTGGCATTTTCCAAAAGAAAGAAAGAAAAAACACTAATTAAAACTTCTATTGGTTCTATCCAACCATTTAACGCAAAAAAACTTAAATTTCGGCGGCAATTTTCCAGAAAACCGTATATATAGCTAACTAACTAATTAGTAATTGTTTTCAAATGCCAAATCGTTTTGCCTGTTGTACCAAACCGAAACCACGTAAGCACATAATTGACAACAATGACCATTAAAATAATTTTATAGTTAACTCTAATCATTATTATATTCCATTTAAACATCAATTCAGTAAGAATTCGCTTATACCGTTAAGTTTCATCATCGTCTAATGCAAATGCCTTACACACCTTTAATCATTAATTAATACCAAAGTTAATCTTAATGACTTCGTTACGATTATCTCATTCAAATAACCCTCTACAAACACATGGCTGTCCAAACCAGGCGGTAATTTAGTGTATGGACACTTCGGCACTTTACAAAAATCCGTCAGTTGCCTACTCTAGAGCCTAGATGGCAACCCCTCTCCCATCGCCGTGAAACAAATCGATAGAAAAAATGGCTGGCCAAACCAAGGCGGTAATTTAGTGTATGGACCTTCGGCATTTTACAAAACACGTCAGGTGCCTACTCTAGAGCCTAGATGGCACCCCATCCCCATCCGCCGTGAAACAAATCGATAGAAAAATGGCTGGCCGAAACCAGGCGGTATTTAGTGTAATGGACACTTCGGCATTTTACAAAATCACGTCAGTTTGCCTACTCTAGAGCCTAATGCAACCCCATCCCATCGCCGTGAAACAATCGATAGAAAAATGGCTGGCCAAACCAGGCGGTAAATTTAGTGTATGGACACTTCGGCATTTTACAAAAATCCGTCAGTTGCCTACTCTAGAGCCTAGATGGCACCCCATCCCCATCGCCGTGAAACAAATCGATAGAAAAATGGCTGGCCAAACCAGGCGGTAATTTAGTGTATGGACACTTCGGCATTTTACAAAAATCACGTCAGTTGCCTACTCTAGAGCCTAGATGGCAACCCCATCCCCATCGCCGTGAAACAAATCGATAGAAAAATGGCTGGCCAAAACCAGGCGGTAATTTTTAGGTATGGACACTTCGGCATTTTACAAAAATCACGTCAGTTGCCTACTTCTAGAGCCTAGATGGCAACCCCATCCCCATCGCCGTGAACAAATCGATAGAAAATGGGCTGGCCAAACCCAGGCGGTAATTTAGTGTATGGACACTTCGGCATTTTACAAAAATCACGTCAGTTGCCTACTCTAGAGCCTAGATGGCAACCCCATCCCCATCGCCGTGAAACAAATCGATAGAAAAATGGCTGGCCAAAACCAGGCGGTAATTTAGTGTATGGACACTTCGGCATTTTACAAAAATCACGTCAGTTGCCTACTCTAGAGCCTAGATGGCAACCCCATCCCCATCGCCGTGAAACAAATCGATAGAAAAATGGCTGGCCAAACCCAGGCGGTAATTTAGTGTATGGACACTTCGGCATTTTACAAAAACCACGTCAGTTGCCTACTCTAGAGCCTAGATGGCAACCCCATCCCCATCGCCGTGAAACAAATCGATAGAAAAATGGCTGGCCAAACCAGGCGGTAATTTAGTGTATGGACACTTCGGCATTTTACAAAAATCACGTCAGTTGCCTACTCTAGAGCCTAGATGGCAACCCCATCTCCAATTCCCCATCGCCGTGAAACAAATCAATAGAAAAATGGCTGTCCAAACCGGGCGGTAAATTAGTGTATGGACACTTTCGGCAATTTCCAGAAAAACCCTATTTAAAGCTAGCTAACTAACTAATTAAGTAAATGTTTTCAAATACAAAATCGTTTTGCTAGTTGTACCGAACGATGTATCGCATAAATTGACAACAATCACATTTAAAATAATTTATAAGTAACTTTCTTCTATCTCGGCATTATAATTTCCTAATTTAATCATTAATTAAAATGAGAACCCCTTAAACCCGATTATACTCTATCATTGTCTAATGCAAAGAGCTTTAAATGCGTTTATTCATCACTTATTAATTTTATTTTACTTTAAAGTCTTCATTACGATTTCTCGCATTCAAATAACCCACGGCCAAAAATGGCTGTCCAAAACCGACGGTAATTTAGTGTTCTATACTTTTTCGGTACTTTACAAAGGGACCTAAGTTACTGTAGAGTCTCTACATGGCAAACACTTTGCTGTAGAACAACTCACGAGAAAATATTGCCGTAGGAAACAGGCGGCAAGATAGAGTAGAACTATAAAAATATTTGGTGTTCCAAAAAAACTTACTTAAATAGTTTTTAGGTTTAATTAGGGTGTCTTATGAAAATGCCGAAACCAGGGATAGATTTCATTTAGAAGTAGGAATCAGGAGAACAGAGTAATGTGGGCGCGCGTTAAAGTCCCGGACCCCCTTCCACGGGACGGAGGGGTATGAAAGAAGCTAGGCGAGTCATAGTGACAGAGGTAAAAAGGAATTACGTATTTTTCGCCGTCCACGTCAGCAACGTCATCAAAACGTAGTTTAAGTGAGTCAATAAGATCATTTAAACTTTTCGTTACGTGCTGGAGGGAGGGGCTCTATACTGGGCTATGAGTCTCCATTCCTACTTCTAAAATTAAATCTATCCCTGCCGAAACTATCTTACTGCCTTGTTTGGACAGCCATTTTTAGCCACATCGTTCATTGAAGGGAAAGTGAATGGGAGAGAATTGTGCTGAGGTGATATTTTCCTTTCGTGTATTTTAAGAGGAAATAATAGAAAGTTTAAGCATAGCATTTAATTGTTTTAGTATGTTTAAGTATAGCATTTAATTGCTCTATTAAGGTTAAGCATTGTGAATTATTTTTTACGTTTGCTCGATATATTAAAAGCGAAAGAGAGGATTATGGTATTACCTTAATTTAAATGGAAGGTTCAATACTCCCTTTAAAATTCTTGTCACCCGTCAACAATACGGATTTCACGCTTTCAATCCCGCTCCCCTATTTCAAACTTCAAAGAAATCGAGGAGAATTTTGAAAGAGCAAAAGGAAGTATATTCCGACGTTATATTTAGAATGGTCTTAAAGCAAAGCGCGGGTCCAACGGATCCCCTTCAAGGTGACTTTCCTCCTGTACTCCAGTTTTGGCTTGGCGAAGGCTAGCGGGCGGGATTTATAAGTGCACTTATAAATCCCGCCCATAAATGGCTCCTGCCTTCGCCAAGCCAAAATTGGAGTTCGTAAGCAAAGTCAACTTGTAGGGGATCCGCTGGACCCGCGCTTTGATTTAAGGCGGTGTTTAGTATTGGAAGTTGCGTCTATTTTCCCAGAAATCGAGAAACATTTTAAAAGCAAAGGAAAATATTAGGGATATATCGGTATCGGTATCGATACTAGGGATATATCGATATCGGCACCGATACTAGGGATATATCGGTATCGACACCGATATTGGGGTTTCCCGATAGTATCGGATCGCTTGGTTTAATATGATTCTAAACCGAAACTCGTTTAAAATACGTAATATGGCGCTACATGACATTCTTAGGTCTTTCAGTAATGTATTGATGGTGATATCTTATTTCTATGAATTATAAATATTAAAATTCCGTTCCATGGTAAAACTTTATAAGATTTTAAAATCAATTCTTATTTCTATGAATGTCAATCGTGATGATTTCTCATTTATATAAAAAGCACCTGAATTTAGATTATCTAATAACTAAGTTTAATAGAAGTTTAACGATAAAAGGGCCTCTAGTTAAACAAGACGACCCAAGGGCTCGTAATATTAGCCACATCGTACGAGTGAATAGCCCCTCTATACCCTACCCTAATGAGTGGATAGCGCTATCTTTTACAATGCTTAAATGATTTACCGTGCATAAAATCAGAGTGAATAGCCCCTCGATGTCCAACCCTAAACAGTGATAAAATTTTTACCCTTATAATTTACTTATGCTGTAATTGTAATATTCAGACGAAAGAACTCAAGTTGGGTGTTTTACCAAATTCTTTCTCTTTCAAACGCTTCTGGGCATAAGTTCTTCATGTTATAAATTTATAAGATGCGATATGTATGCGTCGTAGTGTTCGTACGGGGTAAAAATTTAATCGGGATCGGGGTCGGGGTCGGGGCAGGTTATCCCCGAAAAAACAAGTCGGGGTCGGGGTAAGACATCGCATGCTGAAAAATTTTGGAAAAATGATAAAAAAAATCGTTAAATTTCTGGGTGTTTGAAAAGAAGCTTTATTAATAAACTAATTCGAACTCAGTCGAACATGTTTGGATGGATGAATATTTTTCAAATGATCCCAAAGGTTTTTTGTTGATCCATGCTTTACTGATAAGCCTTTCTTACAGTAAATGCACACCGCTTTGGGGTCCGCTTTTCCTTCTAAAGGCTTATCAAAATGCTCCCAAATCACTGACACTTTAGGCATTTTATTTTTTCGACTTTTAATTCGGTAAATTCTAAAAAAAGGTTGCTTATTTGACGCAAAATTTTCGTATCGCACTTAGCTAGTGACTCTTAGCTAGGCAAGAAACTGTAAAAAAGCCCAATAAATTCCGACTTTCCGAGCTACGCAGCTACGATTCCCACGAAAGACCACTGCCATAACAAAAGACGGGGGAGGGCCGCCGATCCAAGAGAGGGAGGATGGTGAACTTTGGAATTTTGGTGACTGTTTTTACTGTATTTTGTTTGTTGTTAGTTACCCCCTTTTTTTTTTCATAAAGGAGAAGCGGAGCACTTATTTGAGACGAATGAGATGATTGTTTTTGGCGCAGGACAAAAAAATAATTTGCTAAAAATAACCTAACCAAAAACTAGAAAAAAACCCCGACTACATTTTACATGTTAGGTACCGGGGTCGGGGTCGGGGGAAAAAGTCGGGGATCCCCGGTTTTCGGGGTCGGGGTCGGGGTCCCCGTACGAACACTAATGCGTCGGCATAAGTCTATGTTGTAAACTCATCGAGGGGGTAATCACTAAAACTATCAAATTTATAAGATGCGGTAAGTATGCGTTGGCATAAGTTTATGTTGTAAAGTTAAGTGAGCGTAATGCGTTTGATCATTTTAGCATTGCTAAAGGTAACTCATCGAAGGGATAATCACTATAACTATACTTTCTCATTTAAAAAGCTCTGGGCATAAGTCCATGTTAGAAATTTATAAGATGCGATAAGTGTGCATCGGCATAAGTCTATGCTGTAAATTTTTTTTTTCCAATATGTTTATGAAGAGTCATAAAAAACTGAATGACCTTGACTGTTCCTAAATTCACACCCCCATCCCTTCTCCTGATTCTATGCTAAAGAGGGCTCGGTTTTACAGTGAAAGCGGGCGTTTTCTCGTCCTTTTAGACATACATTGTTCATTTTCAGCCAATAGTTTTTTTTCTCTCTCGATAAGGCAAATTGTGTCGCCCTTCTTCAGTATTGCTACACAAGAGAGGGGAGTCCCAAACCCAGCTTTTGGTTATTTGACTAGAGGTGTGCGGTTAACCGTTTCAATCGAATATTCGATCGAATACCGAACCGAATTATTCGATTCGGTATTCGATAAGCCCATTTTCACTATTCGATACGAATATCGAATACCGAACTGACTATTCGGTTAAAGTTCGACTACCATAAATTTAGGTCCTTGGCACTAGAGAGACCCACCTTGTTTTAAAAATATCATCGCGATTTTATTTGTCCTCCATCAAAAATTACCAGCAAGTGCCTAGGAAAATTTTTAGAAACACTTGACCACCAATGAGGAGAGGTATTTTGAAATTAAAGAGCTTCTAAATGTTTTTTCCTTACTTTGTATTAACTATTCGCGAATATTGGGATTGCCACCTGGTTAATCGCGAATAGTTAAGCCTAGTATTCGCGAGTATTAGGGTTAACTATTCGCAATTAATCGGTTAGTAAAAAATTTCCCAAGGCCCTACTATTCGGTATTCGATTTGGAATAAACTATTTGATTCGGTATTTGATAAGGAAAATTTTTTAGTATTGAATAACCGGTTCGATATCCAAAAAGTACTATTCGCACACCCCTAGAACTTATTTCCTAGGCTAATTTAATGGACTTCTGGCTAAAGACATATTTTCTTTGCGTTTTTACTATTTTCTACGATTTATGAAAAGAGAGAAATGTATGCTACTCTAGAAATGGCACCTTATAGAATCGTGGCCACTGTATCCCACGAGTATTGAATTGACCAGGCATCAAATCACACGTTCATGCGGACCTCTTCGTAACTTTACAGTGCATGCGAGATACTGTATAGGCTTAGATCATTAATGAGTGCTGAACAACATTGAAGTACTGTAAAATAATTTTTGCTCTTGTATGAGTTTGGAAAGAGGTTAAGGTGGCTCAAAGTTGTTTACACAAGTGCAAAATTTTTACACAACTCTCTTCACCAGTGTAGGATTTTGCCCCCGCTCCAGTAAAAAGGTTGGCACGCCCCTGATTATTTTTGTTTGTAATACGCCGAAAACATTAAAACACTATCTTAAAGCCTGTTTCCTACAGCAATATTTTTCTCGTGAGCCATTTTTGGCCGTGGGTTATTTGAATGCGAGAAATCGTAATGAAGACTTTAAAGTAAAATAAAATTTAATAAGTGATAAATAAACGCATTTAAAGCTCTTTGCATTAGAAAATGATAGAGTATAATCGGTTTTAAGGAGTTTCTCATTTTAATTAATGATTAAATTAGGAAATTAAAATGCCGAGATAGAAGAAAGTTACATATAAAATTATTTTAAATGTGATTGTTGTCAATTTATGCGATACATCGTTCGGTACAACTAGCAAAACGATTTTGTATTTGAAAACAATTTACTTAATTAGTTAGTTAGCTTTAAATAGGGTTTTTCTGGAAATTGCCGAAAGTGTTGATATCATATCTTACCGCCTGTTTTGGACAGCCATTTTTCCATTGTTTTGTATTGTTTTACGGCGATGGGGTTGCCATCTAGGCTCTAGAGTAGGCAACTGACGTGATTTTTGTAAAATGCCGAAGGGTCCATACACTAAATTACCGCCTGGTTTTGGCCAGCCATTTTTCTATCGATTTGTTTCACGGCGATGGGGATGGGGTTGCCATCTAGGCTCTAGAGTAGGCAACTGACGTGATTTTTGTAAAATGCCGAAGTGTCCATACACTAAATTACCGCCTGGTTTTGGCCAGCCATTTTTCTATCGATTTGTTTCACGGCGATGGGGATGGGGTTGCCATCTAGGCTCTAGAGTAGGCAACTGACGTGATTTTTGTAAAATGCCGAAGTGTCCATACACTAAATTACCGCCTGGGTTTGGCCAGCCATTTTTCTATCGATTTGTTTCACGGCGATGGGGATGGGGTTGCCATCTAGGCTCTAGAGTAGGCAACTGACGTGATTTTTGTAAAATGCCGAAGTGTCCATACACTAAATTAGCCTTATTCCTGATCAGCGCCACTAGCGGATGGTCTGAAAACTACTCCCATAGAGTCTAGGTATATTTAAGCGGGTTTGCAGAATTTCCGTCAGATGGCGCGGCGTTCGAGCCACCTGGCGGAAATTCTGCAAACCCGCTTAAATATACCTAGTCTCTATGGGAGTAGTTTTCAGACCATCCGCTAGTGGCGCTGATTAGACATATGGCCAATTACCGCCTGGGTTTGGCCAGCCATTTTTCTATCGATTTGTTTCACGGCGATGGGGATGGGGTTGCCATCTAGGCTCTAGAGTAGGCAACTGACGTGATTTTTGTAAAATGCCGAAGTGTCCATACACTAAATTACCGCCTGGTTTTGGCCAGCCATTTTTCTATCGATTTGTTTCACGGCGATGGGGATGGGGTTGCCATCTAGGCTCTAGAGTAGGCAACTGACGTGATTTTTGTAAAATGCCGAAGTGTCCATACACTAAATTACCGCCTGGGTTTGGCCAGCCATTTTTCTATCGATTTGTTTCACGGCGATGGGGATGGGGTTGCCATCTAGGCTCTAGAGTAGGCAACTGACGTGATTTTTGTAAAATGCCGAAGTGTCCATACACTAAATTACCGCCTGGGTTTGGCCAGCCATTTTTCTATCGATTTGTTTCACGGCGATGGGGATGGGGTTGCCATCTAGGCTCTAGAGTAGGCAACTGACGTGATTTTTGTAAAATGCCGAAGTGTCCATACACTAAATTACCGCCTGGTTTTGGCCAGCCATTTTTCTATCGATTTGTTTCACGGCGATGGGGATGGGGTTGCCATCTAGGCTCTAGAGTAGGCAACTGACGTGATTTTTGTAAAATGCCGAAGTGTCCATACACTAAATTACCGCCTGGGTTTGGCCAGCCATTTTTCTATCGATTTGTTTCACGGCGATGGGGATGGGGTTGCCATCTAGGCTCTAGAGTAGGCAACTGACGTGATTTTTGTAAAATGCCGAAGTGTCCATACACTAAATTACCGCCTGGTTTTGGCCAGCCATTTTTCTATCGATTTGTTTCACGGCGATGGGGATGGGGTTGCCATCTAGGCTCTAGAGTAGGCAACTGACGTGATTTTTGTAAAATGCCGAAGGGTCCATACACTAAATTACCGCCTGGGTTTGGCCAGCCATTTTTCTATCGATTTGTTTCACGGCGATGGAGATGGGGTTGCCATCTAGGCTCTAGAGTAGGCAACTGACGTGATTTTTGTAAAGTGCCGAAGTGTCCATACACTAAATTACCGCCTGGTTTGGACAGCCATGTTGTTGTAGCGGGTTATTTGAATGAGATAAATCGTAACGAAGTCATTTAAGTATTAACTTTGGTAATTAATGATTAAAGGTGTGTAAAGGCATTTGCATTAGACGATGATGAAACTTAATCGGTATTAAGCGAATTCTCTACTGAATTGATGTTTAAATTGGAATATTAATAATGATTAGAGTTAACTATAAAATTATTTTAATGGTCATTGTTGTCAATTTATGTGCTACGTGGTTCGGTACAACAGGCAAAACGATTTGGCATTTGAAAACAATTTACTTAATTAGTTAGTTAGCTATATATACGGTTTTTTCTGGAAATTGCCGAAATTTAATTTTTTTTGCGTTAAATGGTTGGATAGAACCAATAGAAGTTTTAATTAGTGTTTTTTCTTTCTTTCTTTTGGAAAATGCCAAAAATGAAGAGACAATTTTACCGCTAAGTTTTCGCGCTGTTATTTTATGAGAGTAAACGTTCGAATTTACGTTGATTAGTATTATTTAAACGTGTTTAAATGGCATTTCGTTAGACAATGGAGGAGTTTAGTGGATTTTAAGTATAGTTTTTCCACTTAAGTGATGTTTAAATGTCCGAAAATTTTGAAAGGAGCATTATAAGATTAATTTAAACTTGTTTAATTCGTTAATTAGCTTTAATTTTGTTTTGTTTCGAAAAATGCCGAAAATAAACACACTACTGTATCGCCGGCTTTTTGTTGAGAGAAAACGTTTTAATTACTTTGATTTGTAATATTTAAACGTATTTAAATGGTCTTTCGTTCAAATGAAGTCGTTATTTAGCTTTAATCATGGTTTTTTGGATTTTACCGCCTAGTCTTTTGATTTGCCGAATTACTACCCTATTTTACCGCCTAAGTCGAAAGCCAAGTCAGTCTAGCCAAAGGGTGTTTTCTAGCAGACGACGCATAGTGGCAAAAGTACTATTTTACTTTCGGCAATTTTCGGCAGATTCCAAGTTGGCGGTAATTTAGGGATTGCCGGATTTAAACATCGCGATTTTTGATATAAACAAATAAAACATTTAGTAATTAAATTTATAACGATGTATTCGTACGATTTTAACAAAATATTCTTTGGCGTAATTAGCCTACTAGTAATTAGAACTATAGTAGTGTTTCTTCGGATAAACAAAACGAGAAAATCAGTACTTCCAATTCCTAACAAGAGACGTTATACTGTTAAAGTTATGTTTGTCCTGGGATCAGGCTAGTAATTAAATTAAGTTAATTTTACGTTTAAATGCCATTGTTAAACGTAAATTGACAATGACAACTATAACAGGCGGACATACCCACGAAATGCTGCTATTTTCGGAACCACTGCCACCTTCTTATCAACCTAGAATCTACGTTGTTTCTGAAACCGATGTATTAAGCGAAGAGAAAGCTCATAGAATGGAAGAAAGAAAGTTTGAAAGAGAGGAGGTAAACGCTACTGCCTTCAATTATCGTAAATAATTAATCTTTAGTTAATTAATTAACACCTTAAATTAACAGTTTTGCACAGATTCAAGTAGAGAATACACGATAGAAAAAATTCCCCGTAGCCGAGAGGTCAAGCAATCTTATTTCTCTAGCATTTTCAGCACGTTAAAGGCAATATTTTCTGCCATTCCTATCATGTTCAAACATAGACCAGATCTTGTAAGGATTAATAAAAATACAAATTTAATTTTAAATGGAATTAAAATTAATTTAATCTTTAAAGCTGCTTTGCAATGGACCAGGTACTTGTGTACCATTATGCCTTGTTGGACTCTTACTATCAGTTAATAAACTATCTAATTTTTTTTTAATTAACTAAAAATTTCCGTTTTAATTAGTTTGGATTTAATTATAGATCCTAGCCATCAAAAAAGTTACTATTGTTTATGTGGAAAGTTTTTGTCGAGTTGAAAGTATGTCACTCTCTGGGAAAATACTTTACTACTTTGCGGACCATTTTTTAGTCCAGTGGCCAATTCTACAAGAAAAATATCCAAACGCCAAATATCTGGGATTGTTAATTTAATTTAATTGTTCAAACAAGTTCTCTTTTAAATTAATTATCAAAAAAACAAAAACAAGGCTTTAATGACTTTACTAGAAGAAAATAGATCTCGGGACTTTTTCTATCATTATTCGGTTAATAAACAATTTATTTTTTATTACATACTGTAATGTAAATTATAAATAATTAATAATGTCAAAATAAAAACGATTTCCTATTTAATTACCCACTGGTTTTTTTCTCAATAAACCATTTCATTAATTGCATGCAGAGCAGCGTGGGAAATAAGGCGGTGGCACAGGGCAAATGACCAGTTTAAAAATTGCCAGGACCAGTTTAAAAATTAAATCTGAGGGGGGTCAGTGGTCCACGGGACCACTAAGAAAATTCAAGGGTAACCAGAGTCCAGACATTATCTCAACTGTTTTAATTATCCACTTCTTTAGTTTAGCAGACGACGCGCCCTGGTCAATGGTCATGGACCAGTTTATTTATTCCAGGCCAGGGGGGTCGCTGGCCCAATGTCCAGTTTAAAAAAAATCCTTATTTCCCATCCTGATGCAGAGAAACAAACACACAGGTAGGAGGGCGCCATCTATGAGGTAATGCGGGAGGGTAGCCGACTCGCACCACCTCTAGCGGTGTTTCTTGGCGTGAGGTAAATAACCCAAGACTGTGACCCCCGCCCCTGTGGTATTTACTTCTCTTCTGGAATTAATGGAATAGTCTATATCTAACCGGAGAGTCCATAGACAAGCTGAATTTGTTCATTTGTCTAGGGTCTACTTCAATGCAAGGGCGCCTATTCGCTGTTATTTCAGTAAAGTCCACACGCGAGACTTTGACAAGGACGCGTCAGCAAAATGCGGGTTTCATCTGCGGTGCGGGTTTCAAAGCTAATGGACCGCCTGGGTCCCCGAAGGAGCGGGGAAAGTGAGGCAGGAAGGACAACATTTTTAGGGGAATGTTAGAATGCAAACAATAACTAGTTATTTTTTGATAAAACAAAGTGGCAATCTGAATAAAATGAGAGCATATCCCTTCATAATTTTTATTCACTGGAAAAGAAACAGTATCACGCAAAAATAACTCGAGTTATACTAGATAACAGTAAGCAAAGAGAAGATAATATTTATGGCGTGACACTGTTCCTTTACAAACAACACCCGAAAGTAGAACGACAAACAACAAATATGTGTAATTTCATTTTTCGGAAACTAAACTTCCGATGTCCTTTGATAAATAATTATTTTTTTTTTGCAATAAATAGTTTCTTTGAATTTTGACACCTTTATTCTGGGAATATTAATATTGCAGACGCGTTGCGTATTTCATACCCTCATTTAAGAAGAATGATTTTAATTAGTCCTATTTTAATTACTTCTTAAAAAAAGGCGAAGGCGATGGTCAGGTTCGCGGGTGAATAGCCTTAACCGCTATTTGGAAAGTGGTGGTGAAATATGCGGGTGGTAATATTAACCCGCAGATTGAAAATTATAGCTTGTCACCGTCAAAAGTTTGCAACCCTGACTTTGGGAGTTAAAAATAGGAGAGATTCCACTCGAATTCATTTAGTTTAGAGCTACGCTTGAAACGACAAACATATCCAAAATTTAATTATGAAAACCTTAGTATCCTTATGGGTAGGAGTCTGCCTTATTCAAGGCTCATTTCAAATTGGAATTTCGGTAACAATCGATCGATTTAGGGTTTATTAAATTTTTAAAGGTTAATTTCTGATTGATCTACCTGTATTTGATTTCAGCCCCTGAAAAAACTGCACAGATTGATGACTCAAAAAGAGCTTCAAAATACCTTTGATACTAAAACGGGACAAAATGGTACGTACATTATTTTTTGATGTCAATGGTCATGTTGGTGGTATCGCTTATTATACAAAGTAACACGCGTACGGTTTAGCGGCAGTTCCCGATTACGACATTGTGTACCTGCGAATGCGCCGGGACAACCCTTCCAAGAACGAAACGTCCCCTAAGACCGACGAGCCGGATAAAGCGGAGCACCATTTGGATTACAACGTGACGTACCGTGGTCAAACGTACAGCTTCTCATTGAAGCAGAATGAGAACCTAATCTCGCCTAACTTGAAAATCTTTCGGAGAACTGAGGGAGATAAAATCGAACCGGTTAAACCCAAGCGATCCGTGTTTGGGAATTGTCATTATTTGGGACAAGGAGAAAACTCTATTGCCGCTCTAAGTACTTGCCATCATCAGACTGCTAATGGAGGAGGAGGAATGGTAATGCTTGGGATCGGGTTGTGAGAAAGTCTCGCACTATGCACCTTGCTACGTCTGTGGACTGAGTCTTTTTTATTGGTGGGATAATTGTTTCAGAAAGGAATTTTGTTGTTGGACAAGAAAGCCGTTAGTGTCAAACCATTGCCCGAACGTATCGCTAACATTTTGAAACGTTCCGGAGAATCGGACAACGAGGAACAACAGTTTGATTTAGATGATGGAATACCGCATGTACTCGAAGGTTTTGATCAAGAATTTCAGGGTAAGTTTAAACTTGTTTCACTTCAATCAACATTCTTTTAACAACTCTTTCTTTCTTCCATGAAACTTGTTGCTATTTCTGGGAACGAATCAGATTTAGAGGATCAAGCTTGGGATGACGAATACATTGTGCCAGTAGACTACGAGGAACGGGCTGAAGGAAATTCAAGATTGATTAAGAGAGGCGCGAAAGATAAGTACTTGGAATTGGCAGTTTTCGTCGATCAAGCGGCTTACGAATCTTTCGTTCCCTTCACCGGAAGCGAGGATGAGTTGAGAGAAATGATTTTGGGATTCATTAATCAGGTGAGAAGCAAGCGGAATCCTTTTAAGCTGAAATAGCATTAATAATAAATGTGACTACGCTGTAGATTCAAGCGCTGTATTATCAACCTTCTTTGAAAGAAAAGTTAACACTAAGCCTGGTCAGATTGGAGTTCTTCAAGAAACAACCGGTACGTCTGTTCAAAGACACGCTCAAAGTTGATTGGTTGGTCTTAACTAACAATCAATCTATCCAACAAATCCTTAGAGTGATCTACCTCACTATGACGGCGAAAGGGACAAGTTATTGACCTCATTTTGCAAGTACCAGTCCATGAAAAATCCCTCCTCCGACGATGACCCTAATCATTGGGATATGGCTCTTTACGTATCCGGTTTGAACTTCTACGCCATGGAAAACGGAAAGAAAAACGAGATCACCATGGGTAACAATCAACTAAGAAATTCATTCAGGAACCGCTCTCTAACTTTTACTTCCTCCGAAGGTTTGGCGCCTGTAGGTGGTGTCTGTAACAAAGACTACGCCTGCGTCATCGCCGAATTCGGCGTCACTAATGAACAAGGAAAACCGTATCCCTCCGCGGGTATGATGGCAACTTACGTCGCTGCCCACGAAATGGGACACAAGTAACTATAGCTAAATACTTCAGCTTGACCAATCGTTAACTTTAAACTGTATTTTTGTTTTAGTTTAGGTATGTTACACGATGGAGCCCCAGCTAACGCTTGTCCAAGTAATGGATTCGTCATGTCCCCAAGTAGAGGAACGAAAGGAGAAACAAGCTGGTCAACTTGTAGCGCCGATTTGATGAAATCATTAGAGTATGTTTTGAAACTATTGCTCAATCCGGAAAATTGTCCTAATTAAGAGTTGGTCAACAGTAAATCGTGCTTGTACGATAAACCGAGTTCGGAACCCAAAGAACGCGATCAAAAGAAGTTCCACGAACAACCGGGACAAGTGTGGGACGCCTATGACCAGTGTAAAATCTTCTTGAGAAACAACGAGGCCGTTTTGTATAACGAAACCGTCAACAGCGTAAGTACATCGCCACTGTTTTCAATTCCCTCGAAGATTGTCTTGTAAATCCAACCAATTCTTTCCAGTTGGTTTGCGAACAGATTCTATGTCGTGCACCTGGTAGGATGGGTCATTATTCTGCGGGTCCCGCTTTAGACGGAACATTTTGCGACGATGGAAAGGTGAACCTATTTAATTTGGTTGTTACTTTGTTAAACCTTAAACTGACTGGAACTTTACAGTGGTGCAAAGAAGGAAAATGCGTCTCTTGGGGTTCCGAAAAGGTCAAGGTCATTTCGGGTGGTTGGAGTAATTGGGATACGGGATCCTGTACTTCTGGGTGTCTGGAAAACGCCATGGGAGCCCAGACAGACAAAAGGAAATGCGACAGCCCCAAGTAATTAAATCTCCCGATTACTTTACTGAGGGAATATTAACGTTTTCAACAATTTTAGGCCCCAAAATACTAAGAAATACTGCGACGGAGAGCCGGTTCGCGTCAAACTTTGCGACGATAAAGCCGTAAGTCAATTCAAAACTCTATCAAACTCGTATTTCCCAAAGTACTTATAATATCAATTGACCAATGATCGCAGCTATGCAAGTCGCGAGAAACACCGGACAAATACGCTAGCAGAAAATGCAAGGAGTTCTCAAGCGTCATTGATGACGTCACCGGGGAAGGGACGCAAGTACCTCATAATGACAGTCAGTAATTTTCGAAAACCCGATTGTCACAATGCTGAGAACGCGCCTCTCTTTCATTTTAGAGCGACCGTTCCAAGCATGCGCAATATATTGCAAAACGAAAGGTGGCACTTGGTACACTCCAGTACAAGAACTTGGTGACCGCGGCATGGATCCTTACTTCCCTGACGGTACACGATGTCACACTGACGGCAAACGGGATTACTTTTGTCAGCAACACGATTGCGTCATTTCCGCCAAAGGACGATCCTTACCTACATCCGGTTCCACCTCCAAAGTGGACATTTCCAACAACGCTCGACCGGACCTTGATAAATTCTTGTCTGGATTGAGGGAATACTTCCAATACGACCGCGACCAATCTCCTAAGAACGCCAAAGTTCCCGAGGATTTGGCCAAACACGATGATGACAGTGTCAAAGATGACGATACAGTCGCCACAATTCGCTAATTAAAGTCGTCTTCCAATACCTAAAAATCACTTTTGTAATACTTTAAAAAGAACGTTAATAAAAAATAAACCGAAGTCTATTCGAGGTTAGTTTCAAATTAGTAATTAGTTATTTTAAAAACAGTTTTTATTTATAGCTATAACAAAAGGCCTTCATCTTCATTCCCGGGTTTGAAGTGATTCCAAATATATCGGTGTCAAAGTTCAATTCAGTTTCGTTCCATCATGAAATACAATCACTTATTTACAGTTAATTAAAATTCTCTTAATTTTTGTTAGTTTCGTATCTATTTACGATTATTTGTTTTTATCAATATAACAACGGTATTCTAAATTCTTATTTTGGTTTGTTTGTTTTTCGCGTCAATTGTTTATTTGTTTTTGGAAGTCTTTTATTAGTCTTTGTTAGTTTGTTATTGTTAATTAGAAGACAATGTTTTGGTAGTAAAACACGCGCCTCAGGATGCTTTCCTGGAAGAACTAGAACTCGAAGAAACGCCTAAAAATTGACCATGGAGGGTCATTTGACAAACTTGGAACGTTACAGTTCGTGGAAGTATACTTACCATTCCTTCCACGAAATTGAGGCGGACATTCTAGTAAAGATTCGAGACTAACAGAATCGACCGTGTCCTTTTCTACGCTCATTATACCTAAAAGAATTAATGGCCAATTAAATAATTAAGGAATTAATTTATTTATTGTAATTAAAAACCTGAGAATCGATCGTCGAGTCGACGCCGATTATTTTGCGTAGAAATGGAATGCGAGATATTCTCGATGCAAGGCACTGGCGATCCGGGCGAATTCAAAGAACTCGTTTTCTTGTAAAAAGAGAACTAAATTACGACAACCAAATAAGTCTCACAAAATTACAATTAAAATTAATTGCAAAATACGTTAAAAATAAAATTGCATCCAATTGCTAAAAGCTTAGCACCTAATACTTGTTTGACTGTTTCGTTTTAGGCCTAGAACTTAATACCCGTTTCACTCTTTCAATTTAGGCTTAGTACTTAAGACGAAAATGGTCCACCCCTTCTATACAGGGTGTTATAAATTAAGGGTAGTGTTATTTGGGTGATTGAGTCGAAAATGTAACTTCTATCGCCATTTTGACACCCGGGCCACTGTTTTCGAATTATGATTCGAGTGTTTTAGGGATGACCCCTTATTAAATTATTAGTAATCTATTTCAGTTTCTTCATTAAATTTAAGGGGCCATCCGTACAACACTCCAATCTTAACTTGAAAACAGTGGCCCTTAGGTCAAAATGGAGATGGAAGTTACAACATTTTCGATTCAAAATCGTTCGTCTAAAGAACATCCCCCTTAATTTATGGCACACTTATCAGAAACACCCTGTATAATACATATATATATTTTTAAATTGGTATAGAAACGGCGGAGAGACAGGGAATTATAGAAAAGAGTACGTTGAAGATATGACCTAATTCTTGAG
The DNA here is from genome assembly GCA_019434445.1 of Phalangium opilio. NCBI lineage: Eukaryota > Metazoa > Arthropoda > Arachnida > Opiliones > Phalangiidae > Phalangium > Phalangium opilio. Next base: position 46,478 of record JAEQBA010002853.1, read on the forward strand.
TTCATCCCTGGGAGTGACATTTGCATATTAGTGAAAAGGGAGAGTATGGAGTTTAGGTCTATTTTACAAATTATATTAGTTTGCACGAACGAGTTTTGGATGAGTATTGTTACACAGCACACACACATACACACTCTCGAATCAAGGAACCAACCCGATTCTATACTTTACTTATTCTACTGAATAAAGAGATCTAGCGAACGGTTCTCTAGAAGGAAAGAATATCTTGGATTCTTGGTATATAAAGAAAAGAGATGCGTTTTCCTTGGAAAAGCTATAGGGCGCGTGCTAGTGGTAAGCTATAGGGCCATCCGGGTCAGGCTATTGCTAAACTCTAGTTCATATAGAAACTACATAAGTTTATAAGAGATGTTCCATAAGTATGACACTACCTATACTTCGTAATGTAAGAGACTTACAGCTCGAGCTAGTTCTAGCAGAACGACAAGCGAGAATTGAAGTCCTACACTCGATTAGTTTTGCAGTCCATCTTCCTATTTAGTCTGTACCAAGAAGTGATATTTAGTTTATAAGGGGGGAAGGTATAAATTCGCCACATTTCCAGCTTTATCTCCAGTCCAAACGTAGGTCCGGAGTTAACCCCCGCCGCCTCTAAATTACAACCGGCATCTCATTGGTTCTTGAAAACTCACGTCTGCGCGACGCCAATGATGAAAATTACGTATTTTCTGACTGAGGAGAGGCGAAATAACCCGGCCTCCTTTTACATCCCCCCTTGTATTTTGAAAGGGGGACTGGGACTATGGCGCGCGAATACTTACACCTTCTTCCTAATAAACTAGATATCGCTTCTAAGTCTTTGATAGCTCCTCTACAGGCGTCTTCGCTTTACCTCGAATCTATGACCTACCTCAATCACTCCATGACAAGCTCCAGTTTGTAACCAGTGACAAACTTACGGAGCATATCTTATGAACTTATGGAACTATATACGAATCTCTGTTGCCCTTCAACTCTCTCTCTCTCTAACTCGAAGAATAGGAGAGATAGAGAGGAGATAGAAGTGGCTAGGCTAGCCTGTCAACAGCCATTAGTTGAAAGACTCCTTGAGAAGGAAGGGAACCGCGCTTCGATGCATGGTTGCCAGCGGAAAGACCACCCGTACACCACCAGTTTATTACTTCACAAAGAATCCCGCACACTATAGCTAACACCACCGAATACGAAGTTATCTATCTACAATTCCTGACTGACTTGTCTGTCTGATAATCAACGCTATAAAGCTTTATAACTACAGCGCGTTTCAACTGATTACAATATAATTTAGTTACACCACATCCTGTAGGTGGGCTTTATGGCATGCTTTTCTGTTTGAACATGTCATGTCCCCCGTCATATTTTAAAATGGCTTCCCGAAAAGTAACAAAAAATATCCTCTATACTATAGCAGTAATAGGTCTGTCCCGTCGCGAGTGTTAATAACTTTCTTCTTAGCCTATTTTTGATTATAACCAAATAAATAAAAAAATAACAGTTTACAGACAGACAGACAAAGAGAGGGAAAGTTTGCTGTGAATGATGCCCCTAACGAAAACTCTATATTTTCCCCTCTTTTCTGTTTAGTGTAAACGTGATTATAGCATCAGCACAGTGAGAGAGAGAAAGAGAAAATCATCGAATAAGGGACTCGATAAACAACACATAGCATAGCCCTTCCCACGCGTCCAATAAACTAACAACAAATGCGCAAATCGCCTAAAGAAACCTTCTCAGTTACAGTAAAATTTAAAGTCCCATAGGAAACTAAAGATATGCCCATAGAGTACTATATTATCCCTACAAACCCCGTAAAACTATCGTCAAAAGAACCTTCCCATAAATTATTAATAAATTTCATAAATAAACATGTTTTACTTTTGTTTAGGTTAGAAAGGAAATGTTTGTACTTTACGATAAGACAGACAATGGTATGACCCGCATAAGAAACCTTAACCCGTAAGCCTTGGCCTAAATACAGTACGTTACGCTATCTTCTATATCTATATAAATCAAAGTCCTGACTGACTGACTGACTGACTGACTGACAGACTGACTGATAATCAACGCCCAGCCCAAACCGCTTGCCCTAGAAGGCTGAAAATTTGCAGGAACGTTACTCATAAGTAGTAGGCGCGTACTAAGAAAGATTTTTCCAATCCACCGCCATCTTAAAAAATGGCGCCCAGAAATGTAAAAAATCTTCTCTATGCAACAAAGTCCGCGCGTTTCAACCGATTTCACAAATATTTAGTACACTGGTTTGCTTTAACCTTAAGACGGGCTTAATGGTCTTTCGGGTTCGAGTTTTCGCCATCTTTTAAAATGGCGCCCAGAAATGTAAGAAAATATTCTCTATGCAATAAAGTCCGCGCGTTTCAACCTATTTCACAAATATTTATTACAATGGTTTCCTTTAACCTATAGAGACGGGCTGAATGGTATTTTGGGTTCAATTTGTTGCCATCTTTTTAAATGGCGTCCAAAAACTTAAAAACCCTTCTTTATGGAATAATGTCCGCGTGAAAAGTAATAAAAAATGCATCCCTAGGGGCTGACGGGCAACGCCGAGTGCCTTCGCTCCTAGGGTGCTACAAAAATATTAGTCATCAGTAAAATCTACACATTCTTTATCATTTTAGATGAAAGTTCTTATTACACGCGAGCGACGCCGCGGGTAACGGCTAGTGAAGAATATAAAAAGGAAAGAAAGACGTCTTACTTCATCGTCTGGAAAGTTGGAAGCGGTTAAATGCTCCTCTACGTAGAAATAGAATGGTTTACTGATTTTGACTAACGCGATACTTTGAGCACCGACGGAGTTTGAAACCACATCTTTATCGGCTTCCTCCGTCCCCGCGTTTTCACGCCCTTTAATCGACAATCAATTAATTCTTTAATAAGGCCAAACCAATTAAATAATACAGGGAATACATATAAGCTAATAGGAATCATTGTGTTCCATCCATTTTCACTCAACGTATCTAGGCGGATTTTGTGGGAGGAGCTATAGACTAATCATTACGTATGACGACATTTACCTCGCGAATAATCTCTCGCTTCGCCCTGCTACCAACCAATGAAAGTCGTCCGAATTATGACGCGTGACGGAAAGTAGTCTCAAATCCCGCCCACAAAACCCGCATAGAATTAACACGGGGACACAATAATTCCAATTAGCTGTATGCATTCCTGTTAATACTTACTAAATTGAGCGGAATTTCTGGATTTTCTTTTGACAGTTGAAACTATGCACATAATATTGAGCGCGACGATAAGAATGGCGCCGCCTACCGACGCCACCACCCACCACCACCAACGTCCACTCGAACTGAACCAGTTCTCCTTTTGGGGTCCCGATGCCGAGGGACCCGAAGTCCCTACATCCTGGGGCCCCGCCGATGTCGGACGAGATTTGAACGCTTGGGGAACTAAAACAAGTCGAGCTTATTTAAACTGCGATTATACTAAAGAAAACTCTATAGAAAGCGAAGAAATAAGAAAATATAACCTTTTAAAACTTTACTCGAAAAAAAAAAAGGCGGGAACTCGCTCAATTCAAACTTGAATTTTTAAAATATATAAAATATATATATATATATATATATATATATAAGGAAAAAATGATAAATGTCTTTTCATATCGTCGCGAAATAACCCGAGAGAGCGAGAGAAAAATGGTGAAGGCCAGTTAGGCTTAGCATAACCTTATATAAGTTTTATTTTTTTGTCTCGTTGAAGTAGAGCTAAGCCTCGGCCGGTGTGATATATACAGAGGGATTTTTTTCGAGAAACTATACTTTTAACATGCTTTTTTACAAGTCTAGCACGCTCGGCTCAGATTATACTCCAAGGGGTTGGATATTTACACGAGCGTTTCGACACTTATACATAACATACAAATCATCATCTTCCCTAAATTATCCTACACCTTTCAGTTAAAAAAAAAAAAATTCGCCCCCCAAAAAAGTAGCTTAATTTTTGATGTTTTTTGCATAAAACTTTTACCTAAATGCAAAATATATATTATATATATATATATATATATATATATATATATATATATATATATATATATATTTATATTCGCATTGTTAACCCATTAATGGATCCCCGAAAAAGCTTTATACGTGAACATTAAAAATAAAATATTAGAAAAAACATACCTCTTTTAAAAAGCATCATATGAAAGTTGCTATTGACGGCGCACGCCGGTTTTTTGGCTTCGTTTTCATTTTGGCGAGGCGTGGCTGATCGGTTCTTGAGCATAAAGACGCAGTTGGTCGATTCGGCGATTTCGATGGTGACATTATCCGAGGCCCACGACCTCTCGTAGGGGTACGTCCCCCCACCGGCACCTCCGAAGGGGGAGCCGCTACCGTAACCCCCCGAATCGACACCCATCGTACCTGCGAAGAAATTTAAAAAAGTTGATGTATAGCGGGTGAAACATTTCTACAGGGGTTGCATTGAAAATGCATTGCCAAGTTTCAGCCTAATGTTCGGCTTTACCCCTGAGTCACGAAAATAATTTATACAAAGAGGGTATAAAAAGGGGGAGTAGAAGGCTTCGTTGAAGTGTTCTCGCTTTGGAAATTTTCCTCTAAGCTTCCGGTGTGCGTGCGCATCTTACTCTGCCCACTTATTGGTTGAAATACGTGTGGTGAAACGGATATTAGGAGGACAATACAAGAAATAAATAAAAAAGAAAAGCCAGAACTCCCAAAAACGGTTTGGCCAAGCTGCTGGCTTCAACTCCTCTTCTTTATACCCTCTTTGGTTTAGATAAGGTCAGGTTACGATTAGGTTAGGGTCAGGTTATAGTCGGGCTTAGGTTCAATGGAAGTCTCAGGTTGCCATCTTCTGGCCAATGAAACGAAGCCAGTGCGAGCTTCACCATCACGTAGTAAAAACAGACTATGTAACTACGTCTTTAAAAACCCCTTGAGTTCTACCTTAACTCGACAAAACATTACAGTGTGCCACACTACATTATCAGGCGCAGATAATAGGAAGGGTTTACCTGGGCCGAAGTTGAAATCGCGGCCCAAAGTCCTCCATGGCGTTTGTAAAGGATCGTGATCTTTACGCAACCAAGCGGAAGTAACATTGGCTTGTTCTCCGTCCAGGAGAACGCAGCACAAAACGGCTCTCTCGTCTTTTTCCTTCAAAACTTGAGCATAGGAAACCGTGTGCAGAACGATGGCATCTAAAACAAAGAAAACAGTATACGCAAAGGTCTATATAATTAATTCAATTTGCCTGTAATTTAACTAAGCCGCGGGGAAGATTCTCATGACCTAAACAACTCTGAAATTTTAAAGATTCATTAAATCCGTTCCAAGAATTTTAAATCGACACTTTAAGTTATTCTGTAGCGATTCTTCTCTAGTGACCGTTGACGTCGAGGGGTTGGACATTATCTTTAAAGCGGAATAGATTGTTTTCAAAAGACAGAAAGTTTGGTGTGATGATGACCACCTCTGTTGTCTTAAGACGAGATATTGTTGGGTATAACTACAACAAAGACGTTAGATACGCCTTCAAATAATGCGGACTCAATTTGGTGGACTGGTAAGTTTGAAGCCCTTTCTAACGTCTTTGGATCCACATATCAAGCAGACGATACCGCGCCCACCCCCTACCAGGGCCGGAAATAAGAAAAATTTCTTATAGGACATGTGTCCAGTGATCTCCCTTTGACAGGAAAATTTATGGGAGATTGTCCACCGGAGTGTGCAAAAAAAGTGTCGCATCTTTATAGTCAATTATCAATATTTTGGAAAAATTTATCGGTCAAAATGTCCAGTGACCCCCTTAATTTTTAAAAATATTATTGGACATTTCATAAGACTATATCCAGTGTCCTGTGCTAATTTCCGGCCCTGCCCCTTACTTCTAAAAAGGTCTATTACACCTAAAAGAATTAACATTTGCAGAACAAACATTTCCAAATTCAATTCCACAAAATCAGCAAAAGAATTAGTAAATAATTTTCCCAACTTGGAAATTAATGTTTTACCGTGTACAACTTTAGGAAATTTTATTTTTATTAATATTCGTTAAGCCTTGGTGGCTTTCGTATCTAAGTATGCTATATAGCAGACAACACACACACAGTTCATTTTCACGTCCTCCAGGGACTGGCACGAGTTCAGGAAAAGGGCGCGAAAATGGGATTATACTTTAATCCTCTTAGGAGAATCGAGAGAGCCTGAAGTAAAAGCTTTCAATGGAAAAGTATAGCGCGCGCGTGTGGCTAGATTCTCAAGTTAGGACAAGAGAGCTGTCGTCTAGAATTTCAAATTAGCATTAATACGATTTTAGAGAAATGTATATAATTAACCGGAGAAACTAATTACGGAGTTAATCCTTGGAGGCCAAAATCCCCATCCCCTAGTCAAGTTAAAAAATAACTCATTTCAAGGAATGGATTTAAAAGAAAAATCTGCAGAGCGACTTAAGCCTAATTTCCAAAAACTTGTGTAGTTTTAAGTAACTTAAAACCTTTCTTTTCCTTTTAATAGGTCTACCGTTTGGGGGGGAGGGGAGAATTGAACTTTTAAACACAGAGTCGATATCCTATTAAAAAAGAAAGATAAAGAAAAGTTTGTTGTTATAAAAACTTGAGGCGACACAAAAAGTAATTGAATTAAAAGCAAAAATTGGTCCAACCAACTTCCTCAAAGAAATCGGTTGCATCTTCAAGACTTTAAAGGACACACACGAAACTATATTCTTTTGCGGTAGAGCAATTATAAAACAAACGAACTATAGACTGTAGCTAAAGTTAAGGGCGGATTAATACGCCACGCTTTAACCATATTGGCCTAGAAATAGTCCGAGTAAACTGATATTGATCCAGGGCAATGCTTGGGAGGAAATCAATCAATAAATCGGCTTGCGGGACTTGAACTTTTCCACTTTCAAACGCAATCCGAACAACAAAGACAAAAAATAAAAAAAAAGAGAAAGAAAATAACTGAAAAGGGGGTCGGACACTTAGCCTAAGTAACTATGAGTATAAGTCTGCCATAAATAAAAGGGTGCATGTGTTCTGAGTGGAAAGAGTCACAAAGAACGTGGGGGTCTACAACGTTTAGTTATAACAGAAGTAAGATAAGGAACTAGAAGTAAAAAGCTCTAGCATTGGTAATAGATCCTGGCACTAGTGAACAAATTTGAGGATTTTATGCCGCTTCCATCGCGCCTACACTAGAGAGAGAAAAATTGGTCGAGTTCCAAAATATTTTCCTATCCCCTTCCCCTGAACCTAAAGCCGCGGAACACGGACGCGGGTGCTTTAATCTAGTTCGGCCGTCTATCGCCATGAGC
>JAEQBA010002854.1:0-41321 GCA_019434445.1 Phalangium opilio
ATGTACAGACCATATAAGGGTAACAATGTCGCCGACATGATCCAAAATAAGCGTCTTTCCGATAATCAAATTGAATTGAATCACCTCAGGGAAATGCTTCGGGTAAATACCATATTTATTTTGACTAGGGTATAAAGACATAATGTCAAAATATAAAATACGTTCATTTTTACTTGATCTGCTTTATAGTATAACTTTAGGGGTTCGCATCGTCCTCCATAAAGCGCTGATCTTGATAAGATAGGGTCACACACTTCGACTGAATTACAAAATTCCCTAAAATCTGAATTTTTCAGCCATGAGTTTATCGTAATCACATTCCCACATAGTAATGATCTCAGCCCTAGGATGAAGCTCTTTAATGTATTATGTTCTATCAAGTCCATTTTCGTAAATAACTTTATTGGTTTTCCTTAACTACGCTATTCCACTCACTTCCTTTGTAACACTTTTTTCACGCGTGATATAAAGCACCATGAATTCTAAAATTATTTCCGGGTCACCACAATAACCATCAACCGCATATGGTCCAATTTTCTTTTCTCCTGATGCTGACATTTCAGTTTGAATCTCGACCTTTCTTTCCTTACTTACCCATGCCATCCATTTTATGGCTTTCTTGCTCTGGTTACCTGAACCACGGAATCCAGGGTTTGGAACGACACCAAGGGTATTCTTCTGTAAGTATGTGTGAAGATACACCGAAGTACAAGCTCCAGCTATGGTTATCGCACCGCAATTCATTGGGTCTAAACCCGTTACTGTTTTGAAATGGTTAGGAAAACAGTCTACACCCTTCTGAAGGACTTGGACATCAGCCACGCAATATTCTTGTAACTCTAACATGGCATTATAAACGGGTTGTTTTGACTTTTAACTATACCACTTTTCAAAAGCTATGTTATCATCTTTTTCATAAACTCTGGCTGAAAATAAGATTTATCGGGAATTCTTCCACAATAATCTAAATTGTTTTTGTTTAAAAAGATATATGGGAAAAACTGCTTGAAGGTTGAACCCAACTGAAATGTCTCCGAAAAAGCCCTTAATGGTATAGCCAGAAAGGAAAAACTACATATAAATTTTAAATTTTGGTTTTTAACAGACATTGCTAGCAGTTTTGCTCCATCGAATATAATTTCTATTTTTCCATAATTATGGATTAACCTATGTAAAATGAAAAACCCGTCATAGGCTCTCATGTTATGAGCAACAATAGTAACATTTTCAAACCTAGGTTTGGTTACTCTCGTCTTTTGTTGTCTCTTGTACACTGTTAGAAAAAAAGGTGTTTCATGGGGTGTTGGAAATACCTTGAGGTGTTTATAACACTCTTTTTGGAGTGTTTTTTAACTGAAATGGTGTGTTTTTTTTTCGTAAAAGGTGCTAGTTGACTCTTTTAAGGTATTTTTTAAGGAAATTGTGATTCAGTGGTACGTAGACACACCTTTAGGTGTTAATTGACCCTTATTAAATTGTTTTTTAAACGGAAATAGTGTTTTTAATATAAATCTGTTCGAATGGTGCGAATAAACACCTTTGGGCTTTACTTTACACATTTTAAGCTGATATGGTGTCTTTTTAAGTGAAGGTTATTGATATGAGCTTAGAGGAAATAATCTCACTAATTCTACCTGCACAGTGAAGCATCCTAAAAATAACCCAAAGATTTTAAAAATCTAAATTATTTTACATTTCTTAGGACTAACTTATTCTAATATTTGAAGGAATTTATACTTATTTTGATTTTTCAATCATTGGAAAATAATTCTCGAAGAGTTCAATATGCTGGAATGTCTTGGAATTAGAGTAATTCATAAAATTATCACTTGAATTTCCCCTTGACACAAGTTTTTATCACTCCGAGTGACGATGACGTCACGGAGAGGTATTACACTGGACGTATCTGTGTGTCCAAGATGAAACAAAGCTTTATAGCTACACAACTACTAAAAGAATCGTAATGCCGAAAAATATTTAAATATTTCCATTTAATATTATGCAAAAAGAAAATGTTATCCTTTTGGAAGAGATCTTATCATCCTACTCGCTTTATATTAACTTTGATATGCGTGTAGTGTTTCGATTCAGATGCAATCTTCATTACTCGTTCTATATAAACTCTCACTTGTGTCACTTCAAAGAAATAAATTTATCTTAAATAATTAATTAAATATAAATTATATTAATTATTTTAATCGTCAGTATTTTACGTTAATTATAGTTAAGTCGGTTTCAGAAATTTAATTCCTAAAATAATTTTAAACATAGCTATCTATAAAGTTATACTTCTAGGAAACACCTATATCAGAACGTTTGTAAATTTTGGGTATATAAGGTGATTGATTCACACTAAGAGATAAGAAACGCGCAATTGCGTGATCCTTTGGTGGAAGCTCTGCCATTAGGAGGCTAGACGTTTCTCATGTCTCACGTGTGGACGTGTGGCGTATGTGGTGTACACGAAAGACTAGTGCATGGGGTTGTTGTTAGAAACCATTAAATACCGGTTAGCTTTGGGTGAAACAATTGGTTGTTAGACAGCAGATGAAGGTGTACGGATAGTTAATGATTGACGTTAAATAAGATGGATATAGCAACGAAGTAACATTTTCCGAATTTCTTTATACTGCGAACACGTTTGCTTCGATTTGCCAACTGCGAACGCGGTGACAGACAGACCCACAGACACGTCCAGTCACTCGGAGAGAGGTAAAATTCTACTTCATTACTCTATCACCACACTTGTTACCTCTCCGAGTGACGTAAGTCACGGAGAGGTTCTGTAACGATCGTGTGTGTCCGTCTGTGTGTTGTGTGTTTGTGTGTGGTGTGTCTGTTGTTACACCCACGTGACCGCGTTCGCAGTTTCCAAATCGGAGCAAACGTGTTCGCCATTTCCGAACTGCTTTCACAGTCACGGAAACGGCTCCTCTACTTGAGTTCTCACACCACCATCTTCTGGTCTTTGTCCATCCCACACGGACACCAGTCTGCACTTACTGGCTTCTAATCACCACCATCTTTTGGTCTTCGTCCATCCCACTTGGACACCAGTCTGTACATACTGGCTTCTAGACACCACCATCTACTGGTCTTCCGTCTATTCCACATAAACACCAATCTGTCTCATTGGCTTCTAACTCCATCGTCATCGTTTGGTTTAAGACATTCGCGGCGATCAGCTAGGGTTACGAGAAACGTCTAGCCTCCCTAAGGTGGGTTGTCCACCAAAGGTTTTCGCAATTGCGGTTGTTCTTGCTTTTAACTGTAGTTCGACACCTTTATATACTACCTATTTGAGTAAGGGGAAGCAACCGGCGTATGCTTCATTTCAAACGCCAATATTAGTCAAGCCTCTCAAGAATATTTAATTGTTCTTTATCAAAACGATGTAACGCTCAATAAGGCGAACAACTAACGAAGAAAATATTTAATATTTTATATTTATATTAATATTTAAGATAATCTTGTTTCTCAACTCAAAATTAATACGGAAAGAGTTAAAAAGCAGTCTATGTTTTTGTCTGTGTGTGTCCGTCCATTGTTACACTAGTGCGTCGCGTTAGCAGTTAGCCTTGTGTTGATGTGTTAAGAAATCATACAGAACCTTAATATTCCCTTTTTCCATAATATAAAGTGAATATGTGGAAGTATTTTTCGTAATTACGATGCATTTAGTAGTTTTGTAACTTGAAAGCACTGTTTCATTTTGATATTCCAAGGACATTTTTAATAATATTATTTGATATGGCTGTTTATATATTACTTAAGCTATACTACATCTGTATATAGAATAATCCTTGCTTTAGTTATATCAAGAAGAACGCTAAGGCTTACACACTGTCGGTTAATCAAGTATTATCCGTAACAGGCCTAGTGAACTAAAGAGTAAATAATTGAGGCCTGAGATCCAGCAGATTTTGGGCTCTGATTTTCGTGTCTGAAATGAAGAGACATCGACGGTTCAGAGTGAGCCGAAAGTTAAATACACTCTTAAATAATCAGGTTAAGATTTTTAAATAGAAGAAAAGATCATGGTGGCAATTAGAATAGTAAAGGGCTAATGGTAAACGGGTAGTAGCTACAGAGTTTTTATTCTCTTTATGGTGCGCATTGACTATCAGTGCGTCTTGCTACAATTTAGCTTTGGTGTTATTTATTGTTGAGGTGAGACGAGACGATACCAGTTGTGAATGTAGCTATCAGAATATAGGGTAAACAGCTGAAGTGTAGACTTCATTTCCTGTTCTTTCCCCATTGACTGATTTCCATGTGTCCAAGATTTATCCTTATTGGATGTAAAATGTCGTCTGCTTTACTGTATATTCGCTATGCTTGGAATACTGCTTCAATATTTCGTAAATTTTTATTTCAAAAAAGAGGAAAAAATTCCATATCTAGGTAAATAACTTTGTAGTAGTAGACCTCTTGACTCGGAGAGGTAATATTTTGGTTTTCCCAACTTGTTTTTCTAATGGTATATACCACATACACGCTAATCTGTAGTTATTGTCTTCTGACAACACCATCATATAGTCTTCTGTGTATACCACTAACACGCCAAACTGAAACATTGGCTTCTACTCCATTATCATCGTTGGGATTAAGATGTACGCGCGATCGGCTTAAGTTAAGAGAAGCGACCAGCCTCCCAATGGCAGGGCTTCGACCAAAGGTTCACGCAATAGCGCTTATTCCTACCATTTGTCAATCAATCGCCTTATATACCCTAAATTTCCAAAAATTGTGAAAACGGTTTACGCTAGGAGTCAAACGTCAACAATAGCTATGTTTAAAATCATTTTAAGAATAACGTTCTTAAAACCACTTAACTAGAATTAAGCTAAAATACTGACGATTAAAAAATTAATATCTTTTATATTTATTTAAATATTTAAGATAATTTTCTTTCTTCGGAACGACACAAGTGAAAGTTTATATAGAACGAGTAATGAAGATTGCATCTGAGTCGAAACACTACACGCATATCACGAGTAGGATAAAATTATATCTTGCAAAACCATAACATATTCTTATTGTAGAATATTAAATGAAAATATGTTAAGTATGTTTTGGCATTACGATTCTTTAAGTAGTTTTGTAGCTATAAAGCTCTGTTTCATTTCAATATTCCAAGAAGATCTTTTATATTAACATTTCAAATTTGGTGTTTACTTTTTAATTCAGCTTTACTATATTTATATACAGTGTAAACATGAAATTTAACTTTCCTAGTTTCACTAAATGTTACTTCTAAATATTTTGGTAAGCGTTGTTCGGATTGGTTCCTTGAATTCGTGTGTCTTTGAGGAGGTCTTGACGGTTCACAGTGAGCCGAAAATTAAATACACATTTAAATTATGTAAATCAGGTCCTTAAGTAGAACTATTGAGGATATACAGTAAAGGTTAAACGTAACCATTTCACACGCATCAATTCTTACACGGTTGAATAAGGCTTACAGCAGAAAAAACGTTTACCCTTAATCCACTGGATTTGAGCAGCAGATTTTGAGCAGCTATTTTGAAAGACTAATCTATGGTAACTCATGTGTTTTGAAAAAAATAATTTCAAAAAACATCTTTTACAGAGTTGATAGACACCTTTCTGGTATAATTATAATCCTCTATTAAGGGTGATGGTTTAAACCTAACAAGAATTAAAAAGCACCAACGTCAATGGAATTTTAAAACACCAAATTAGTCTCAAAAAGACCTTTTTTTAAAGGGTTTATTAACACTTTTTCTGGTATTAATATACACCTCTATTCAAAGTGATTAAAACACCTCACCGGATATAAAAAGCACCTTCAGAGAAGGTATTATTTCGCACCGTTTTGAAAGGTGCGTATTGACATCCTCTCGAATGGTGCTTTTAAACACCAATAGGGGTGCTGCTGGGGATGCATTAGGAAACACCTCTAAAGGTTTCAAACAATTCCATTTGTTTTAACAGTGTAAAAACAATTTTTTCATCTACTTGGGTTAGGTATTGCATAAATTTGTCTACGCAATCTAGTCCTCTAAAAATGTTATAATCGTAAACATTTTCCTCTATTTGCATAGCAGAAACTAGAAGTATTGGGGTATGAAGGGAATTATCTACTATACATTCGGTATCGAAATAACAATAAGTTGTTTCCTTATACTTTTTAGTAAGGGGTTGGACATAACAAAGCCTAGGCGGGTGTTCAATTTTACATTTTGGGCATACTTGGGCATACTTTACTACATTTGTGATTTTTTTCAATTTCCTCACAGCAAATTTTGCATCGTTTTACTTTTTCACAAATTTTATTAGTTCTATGTATTTGGAAGCATTCGGGACCTTGAAAATACCTATTACAATCTGGACATTTCACGACGTCCAAGGATGGGCTCTCGTGGAATGTCTCAGAGTAACATCGCCAACATTTTGTGGGTTCATTATAACATTTATGATTTGAGGCCCTAAATACATTACTAAATGTTACTAAGCATTTGTTACAATAAGAAACACATCCGAACATGGCTGCTAAACTTTTTACCTCTCCGAGTGACGATGACGTCACGGAGAGGTTTTACACTGGACGTGTCTGTGTGTGTGTCTGTCTGTCTGTCTGTCGGTCTGTCTGTCTGTCTGTCTGTGTGTGTGTGTGTCTGTGTGTGTGTCTGTCACCGCGTTCGCAGTTGGCAAGTCGGAGCAAACGTGTTCGCAATTTCCGGACCGCGTTCGCAGTACACAGAAATTCCGAAAAACTTTATCTATCTTATTTAACGCCAATCATTGACTAGTCGTTACGCCTTCATCTGCTGACTAACCGCCGATTCTTTCACTCAACACCCTCTGTATTTATTGGCTTCTAACAACAACACCATGCGCTAGTCTTTCGTGTATCCCACATACACACCAATCTATCCTTATTGGCTTCTAACAACCACCATCTCCTGGTCTTCCGTCTATACCACATAGACACCAATCTGCAACATTGGCTTCTAACACCACCATCTACTGGTCCTTCTTCTATACCACATAGACACCAATCTGTAACATTGGCTTCTACTCCATCATCGTCGTTAGGCTTAAGATTTACGCGGCGAGCGGCTAGGGTTACGAGAAACGTCTAGCCTCCCTAAGGTGGGATCGCCACCAAAGGTTCACGCAATTGCGCATTTTCTTACCACTTAATGTGAATCAATCGCCTTATATACCCTAAATTCACAAAAGTTCTGATATAGGTGTTCCCTAGAGGTATAACGTTAAAGATAGCTATGTTTAAAATTATTTTAGGAATTAAGTTTCTTAAACCGACTTAACTATAATTAACGTAAAATACTGACGATTAAAATAATTAATATCAGTTATATTTAATTAATTATTTAAGATAAACTTCTTTCTATGTAATGACACAAGTGAGAGTTTATATAGAACGAGTAATGAAGATTGCATCCGAATCGAAACACTACACGCTTATCAAAGTTAATAATAAACGAGTAGGATGATAAGATCTCTTACAAAACGATAACATTTCCTTTTTGCAGAATATTAAATGGAAATATTTTAAATAATTTTCGGCATTACGATTCTTTTAGTAGTTGCGTAGCTATAAAGCTCTGTTTCATCTCAATATTCCAAGAACATCTTTTATATTAACATTTCAAATTTGGTGTTTACTTTTTAATTCAGCTTTACTACATTTATATATAGTGTAAACACAACTTTTAACTTCACTACTTAAAATGGGTTTTAATACTTCGGCCCTCTATAAGTGTTGAAGCTATTGGGGCTATGAAATAAGATAACCTAGATTTAAACCAGAATTGACCTTGTTTCATGTCCTCTTACAAGAGGTTTTAACGGTTCAGAGTGAGCCCAAAGTTAAATGCACACTTAAGTGATAGATATTAGGTCCTCATTAGAATTATGAGGATGCACAGGGAAATGTTAAACGATTATGACAAATGACCTTCGCAATAGACCGCCAATTTGAACTACGTATTTCCGGTTTTTCTCACTGGCTGGTGAACCTGTGTTTAGATTAGAAAGTAAATTCGTCTCGGCTCGGAGAGGTAATATTTTGGTTTTCCCAACTTGTAATAACATGCATATGTGTATCTACAAGCAGAAGGAAAATTTTTTTTTCAGCGTAAATTTCACCTTCATAAATTTTCTTAAAATTATTTTCAGCGCTAAACACTATAATTTGGTATTCGGGTTCTAAGATTTTTTGAAAAGCCGAAATCTGTTCTATACTAACGGGTCCTACCGGTAAGTTAGCTTCATGGTGAAGTTTTAGGGCCTCTTCCCTCTGTAGCGGTCTGTTAGGTGCCTGTATTCTACGGTATCGGTTATAGTCGAAACCAGATCTATCTTGTTTTTGTTGTTTTAAATAGGTTAAGTCCGCAACCATTTTTCCGCACACTATGCTTCGAGCTACGCAAAGATCGTCATCGTTTAAAATTGGTAAAAAAGTCCTCCCGTTTTTCATGTAATGTTCTAGTGATAACATCGATCTATTTCTGACTGATTTTCTACCCGATATTGGAATATCAGTTTTTAGAAAAATTGCATCAATTCTAATATCACCGTCTAAAATGAAATTACGATTTGATTGACTAACTTGACTTATAGCACCAAAAAGCCTATCAACTGTCAGTTCGTTCAACGCCATAAATCTTAAATTTATGGCATTTTCCAGCTGGTCACTTCTAACACAAAACCTGACTCTGTTGTAGTCTCTACCCGCGTTGATAATAGTCTCAATGATTGATTGAAACATGAGTTTCAATTTTTCATATAGTTCCGTCACACATATTTTATCAAGGTTTTTAAAGATAATTTTGAATTCGTAGGATGAACAGTTAAATTTCCTAGATCTGGCTACATTTACTTTAACTAATTCATAAAAGTTTTCTGCTCTAAAAATAGAAAGGTCTAGCGGTTCATCATCAGACATTTTACTACTTCAACGTAACCTTCTTCAAAATGCTCGATACTAGTTCCACTACTTCCGGTATATCGACGGCCTTCAAATCCAGTTGCTTCTCGCGCGCTTGGCCCCTATATTTCGTTATTAGACAACCCTTTTCTTTTATTTTCTCGATTTCCAACATCCCAGGCAAACAGGAACTTTGCGGTAACTTATTCAGAGATGCTAATTTCAAAACCTTAACTAAGTCATCTACTATTTCAATGGGTATGCATACCCCCGATTTAAGGGGTATGGGTAGAGCGTATTTTCTTATGTCTACGTATAATTTATTATTAAACTTGCATAGTTTAACTCCTATTTGTTCGGATTGACTAAACTGTAGTTGAAGAGTCTCCCAAGGGTTGCTGCTTTGAGCCTAGATAACATAAAACTATGGGGTAGTAAGAAAAAGTACCAAAAATATATATTTATTACTTACCATTTTGAAGAAATTATTAATTTTAGCAGGGAGATTAAGCGAAAGCAATGAGGATATTTTGTAGTTTGCGGGGCGGTGGGTGCGGTATTTATATTGTTCTGACTTCTTAAAGGGAGTGTAAAAGGTAATTTATGTAGTTTATCATGCCTACCGCTTTTGCACGTGAAAGCAGGGGAAAATTGGCGCGACATACTTAAACGAATAGAGAAATAAAACTTAACAACCATACCTTTAAATAAAATTAAAATTTCTTGGAACTCAAGCCTTAGAAACAATGACGTTTTA
Source organism: Phalangium opilio (assembly GCA_019434445.1). NCBI lineage: Eukaryota > Metazoa > Arthropoda > Arachnida > Opiliones > Phalangiidae > Phalangium > Phalangium opilio. Next base: position 9,678 of record JAEQBA010002854.1, read on the forward strand.
GTTAATTCGAAGTTCTGGCATAGAAGGATTTTTCTTGGAATTATGACTCAACGTAACAATTCTACAGGGCCGGTAGGCCCTTGTAGATATGACTTGATACCGTTCTGTAACGTTAAAGTAATATTCACCCGCGTTTGCTAATTTCCTATGGAGATTAACATGGGTTTTCGTGATTTTTCCCCACCGATAACTTAAAAGCTACAGCGAAGATACTTTTCGGAATTATCTTAAATTAACAATTAAGTATTCAGGGTGTGCTATCGGCCAGCTTGATCAAAACAATTATGTCTAAGTATGTTAATTTTACTTAATTACAGAAGTACGGCTTTGACCATCGTGAATGGACATAATAATTAGCTAGATCTCTTGGAAAAGCCAGTGTCGCTACGTATCTGTAGTGTGGTGGTTATCACGTCCGCTTCACACGCGGAAGGTTCCAGGTTCGAGCCCTGGTAGATACATGTATTGACCATCGTGATTGGACATAAGAATTAGCTAGATCTCTTGGAAAAGTCAGTGCTACCACGTATCTATATGGTGCAGTGGTTATCACGTCCGCTTCACACGCGGAAGGTCCCAGGTTCAAGCCCTGGTAGATACATGTTTTGACCATCGTGATTGGGCAAAAGAATTAGCTAGATCTCTTGGAAAACTCAGTATTACCACGTATCTATGGTGTAGTGGTTATCACGTCCGCTTCACACGCAGAAAGTCCCAGGTTCGAGCCCAGGTAGATACATGTTTTAACCATCTTGATTGGACATAATAATTAGTTAGATCTCTTGGAAAACTTAGACTTACCACGTGTCTGTGGTGTAGTGGTTATAATATATACTTAACAATTATTTCACTTCACTTGGTTTAATAAGGTGACATAGGTAGCGTACTTTTTCCCTACTTTTAAAACCATTAAACTAAGTAATATTAGAAGTTCAATAGATTGTCTAAAAAAGATGTTAAAAGCCACTGTAAATGGTGCATAAATGCTTAATATTTCCTTAATACTTGCAAATAATATTAGTAAATGGCGTGAATTGATCATAGAAATGGGGTTAAAGTACACCCTAAATGATGTCTTTTATGGCACTGAAAAAAACAGCATATATGGTGTTTGAATGCACCATTATATTTTAGAGTTCAAATGTATGACGGTAAAGCAAACATAATTATTCAAAAATTAATTACATTAAGACTGAAGTAACAGATATTATATAAAAACGTCTTGGTTTGGACCAAGGCCGAAAAAACAAACGATATGTGTGAGGTTTATCAATTGACTGAAGTTCAGATATTGAAATTTTTTCTAGTTCTTTTTATCCACTCAACCCTTAATCAATATTTAATTCAATCAACTGATTTTACTGTTAATCGATCTAGTCCCTCTAAATTAATTGAAAAATTACATATCTACGCTTTTTCAAGAACAATTAATTTCATGATAAAATGTTTTCGAAAATGTAATTGTTCTTGAAAAAGCGTAGATATGTAATTTTTTCAATTAATTTAGAGGGACTAGGTCGATTAACAGTAAAATCAGTTGATTGAATTAAATATTGATTAAGGATTGAGTGGATAAAAAGAACTAGAAAAAATTTCAATATCTGAACTTCAGTCAATTGATAAACCTCACACATATCGTTTGTTTTTTCGGCCTTGGTCCAAACCAAGACGTTTTTATATAATTAACTTTGAAGTCTAATGAGCCTTATATATGCTTTACTATACTTAAACTACCTTTGCCAAAAAATCTAATATCACCTCCGTCATACATTGTATAAATAGTAGTTATTGGAAAAATAGACTTATAGTTTCACACTCAATGATCACAGGTAACATTAGGTCGATTGGTAGCGTATTGGCTGCTAAATATGGAATTCGAAAGATCCTGGTTCGATTCCAGTTATCGGTAAGTAACCTTTCAATCGACCTAATGTTACTTTTGGCGAATATTTTTATCTAATTAACAGTAGGTATTTAAGGGGAAATTTAAAACTTAAGGGCACATACAACATTCAGTTATTAACTTTAAAGCATCTCTTCATATATTTAAAATCAATATGGAATCTCGGTCACCCATGTCTTTGAGATCCATGGCCATTAGAGCCATGGTAGTAACAATGGAATTCGTTTTAGCTAATACGGAGCAAACCTTTAATGATATTAAGAAAACAATTCCACGCCAACTTTGGGGAGTATCTGAACAGGTATTTTGGAAAGCAGCTATTGGTGAACGAGGGAACTTGGGCGAAGAGGATCTATATCCCGAAGAAATGCCAAATTGGCTTTGGATCACAGAATCAGAAATTGAATTCGAAGTGGATAATCGCTTGACTTTTGCTCAATTTCAAGCTACGCAAAGGAATAGAGTTACCATCCCTTTCTTTTTATTGGATGGGTACCACCTAATAGAATATGACTATTTTTAAAAAACATGGAGAAAAGGTGAAAGGAAATGCCAACGTAGAGTTTGCAGAGACTGTTTTGTCTTTTTTAGCGATATGGACGAACCAAATACGAAATATCTAGCGGTAAAAACTCATACAGTAGTGCATCGAGACGACATGATGGTAGAAGTAATTTGGGACGTTCAGAAAAGTTTCTGTAGTAATTGCATAAAAAAACCTTTATTTAATATGTATAGTGAGGAATTTTGTTCGCATAATACCGGCTGGCATACTATTAGCAATCGTAGATCATTTACATTTAGAGACCAAGAAGAGGTAACTCATACTAAAGTGGCTCGTGTATCTTTTTTACATTAATTTTTTTTATTTATTGTAAATTGTAGTATAATAAACTTAAATTCTCAGTCAGATACATTGTTTTCATTTCTGGAGAAAAGGGTTTTACATCTCGCATTCCTAGCGAAAGGGTTTTACAGCTACCATTTCCAGTTAACAGGATGGTATGACTTTTGTTTCATAAGAAAAGGGTTGGATTTTCTGCCGTTTAAGACAACTAAATAGATGAAGCTCTATACGCATTGCTAATTTAAATGAAGAGGAGGAGGAGTTCGTTTATTTTTCGTTCATTACCCATTTTTGTCATGTATATTGATTTTATTTTAGTGGCTAACACCCTGGCACGTTTATAACTCATAACGATAGTTCACTTTTAGAATATTTTTCTTGAAATTTATTAAAGTGCACATTTCAAAAACTAGGCACCCCAAAACTAATTTAAATATAGCAAAAAATGTTACCTTTCAATGTGAATATATGTATTCCTTATTTAAGTTGATGATCACAAAAACAAACGTGGTTTTTTACTCGAAAATTACACGCTTGAAACCACTATATCCACACAAATTATATTTTGCACTCGTACTTAAAATCATTTTCATCAAAAACTTTAAACCAAGTTGAAAACAAAAAGCCTTTTTTAAAAAATTTTGACCATTTTTCTATTGAAATTTTAGATAACTTGTAAGACCTCTAAGCTGATTTCTAAGAAACATCCGATTCCAAGAAGTGCTTGTAACAGTAAAATCACGTGCTATAAACGTTCTAGTACATAATTTGTAATTGGTTAGTTTTTTAAACCTTCTACCCAGATGGTTAAGTCAGCCAATAAGCTTAGCACTTCTTAATACAAACAAAGGTCTTTCCATTTATAATTTATATAGCTGACTTGTAAATATTCCATAAGAACAGGACGTGACTTTGTAAATATCGCCTTAATTCTATGCCATTAGAAAATGCTTATGCCGTCGACCGTCAAAAAAAAAAGAAAAAAAATAATCTAACTTTAACAATAGAAGTTTGTAACAAATAGTCCCCAATGTAACAATAAAAACGTTTGTATCATTAGAGTAAAACTTAAGGCAAATATGACGTCATTCGTCGAACTGTTATAATAGACGTCATTCGTCGAACAGTTATAATAATAGGCGCATTGATTGGTTGAATTAGATATGACGTCATTCGTATTAGTCTTTTTTTGGAGATCACCTGAACTTTGAGGAAAAACTATATTAGGTAGGAACTCAACGTCGAAATCGTCATTTCTTAACCGCTTTAAAATAAACCAAGTTCACAATATTTCGGAGAAAGTAGAAGTTTGGGTTGGTAATGTCACGACCCCAAAGGTATATTTTAGACGTACCGACACTCGTGTACAAATATCATTAAAGAAACACGTTTGGTCTAATATTTGGGAGTTTTCCAACGAAATCGACGCTTTCTTCAAAGGAAATTCGCCGAGGTTTTCCGTCTGGCTACATCCAACTACTACCAATTTAAAGCTAGAATGCTTCGTAAACCGGAAAGGTCATATATTTGACATTAGAAAATACACGAGAGGATGTCGAGAAAAGTACAACGTTTTGTACGCTACAAGCGGGGGCATTTCCTTTAACCAATCTAGTTGGGATTATTTGAAGAAAATTAAAGCCCTCATAGACTTAGAGCTACACGAAAAAACAAGAGCCGTTGAAACTATGAGAGAAGCGATTCTGAAAAACGTAACGGAAATCTTATTGGAGATGACCCAATGCTGCGACAATACCTCTTGCCAAAACAAAATAGCCCACGATATTATGTGCGAGTCCGAAGAAACTGACTGGAACGAAAGGGTCGAAAAAAACCTAGTGAAAGCTTTAAAAGTAATTAACTACGATAATGTCATTGAAAAGTTTCGCAAAGATTTTGGTACTAATCTACCTATTGATGAACCATTTCTTTACAACTACATTGTAAACGATGTAAATGATTTAAAAACTAAACTGATATATATTTGAAGGCATTGAATAAAACGTATTATAGCCAGTTCGTGTTGTTGAATAAATAATCCCTATTACTGATTAGTCACACGCAAGGTATGAAAACAGAAAGGTTAAGGTTTGATGTTACCGAGGGAAAACACCTCTTAATTCTTTAAAAGGACAGTCTCAGGATAAAAAACTAAAGGGATAGTCTCAGTATAAAATCTCAGTAAATAGTAAGAATTTAACAATAGAATTTTTCCTGGAATTGAATAGTACGAAACTAGCGCCGTGCGCGGAGTTAAAATGGGGGGAGGAACTCGCGGCGCGCGCGGGGAACCCCGCGGGGGTGAGGGGGGAAGGAACTCGCGGGGAACTCGCGAAGATTCACCGCGGCGGCGGCGGCGGCGTGCTCCAGTTCCCACGCTCCAGTTCCCATGACCCAGTTCCCACGCTCCAGTTCCCATGTCCCAGTTCCCACGCACCTACTTTATACCTCTACCGTGGTACGAAATGTAGCCCTATACTACTGGTAATGTATGGTAATTTCTTTTCAACTGTATATAGTCTATTAACCCACTCGCCCCTTGTATACCTAATTTAGGTGCTTCGAAAAGCTCGATCTAACAGAAAATTTATGAGAAACTGCATTCCAAGTTAAAATAGGAAAATTATTATAGTCTCTGGCAGTCTTAGTACACTTAGTTTTACTCAAAAAGGTTTTGACTCAGAGCGCCAAAATTCGGAATTTGTTGGGTAATGTACCGCAGAAGGTTATCGGAAAGTTACCATTGTAAAATTCAGGTTTGATATTAACAAGAAGCGATATCTAGTTTACTAGGGCGAAGGTATAAATACACCACACTTCTAGCTTTATCTCCAGTCCAAACGTAGTTCCGGAGTTAATTCCCGCCTCTAAATTACAACCAGCATCTCATTGGTTCTTGAAAACTCACGTCAGCACCAAGCGAATGACGAAAATTACGTATTTTCCGATTATGGAGAGGCGAAATAGTCCGGTCTCCTTTTACGTCCCACCTGAAATTTTGAAAGCGGGACTGGGACTATGGCACGTGAATACTTAGGCATCTTATACCTTCTCCCTAATAAACTAGATATCACTTCTTGGTTTTACTCAAAAAGGTTGTGACTCAGATCGCCAAAATTTGGATTTTATTATTTAATGTACCGCAAGTTATTGGAAAGTTACCATTGTAAAATTATGAAGTTGCAATTGAATGCACGTTAGTGCTATTGTAAGAGTTTACAGAAGTTTTACTGACTTCGGATAGACCTTAAACAAGTTCCGGCTCTCGTAAGTATTGGCGAAGAAATTGAATTGGTCAAAGAATTCACCCGGTTATATTGCGGTGACCCTCAAAGTTTCGTTTAATTTGATGTACAGCTGTACTATCGAAGCCGATTTGTAGGAAAGCGTATAGGACAAATATTTTCTTTATAGAACGGTCTGTTGGGATAGGAACGCGGTTACGGTGGCTAGAATGTAAGATTTATTTTCAGACAGAAAACGCACTATGTTTTTAGGCTGGGTTGCTGTTATTTATTTTTAGTTTTTGTTGAAAACATTTCCAGACTCTTCGAATCCTTCAATGTGTATCTAGTTGTAGTATGTTTTCATCCACGAGTGTGAAAAACATACTGGCTTTTACGATTATGATCTGTGAGTGTGTATGTTTGTGGGTGTTCTGTGGAGGCTGGATAGACGACAATATCTTTTTAGCTAGGTGTGGTAAGAATTTAATGTACCCTAGGCGTTGGGTCATCTCGAATAATACCTTAGTGAATTAGAAAACACGAATACTGTACTACATTAGCACATACGAAATTAAGACGCCCTCCCCACCAAACCACACCTAGCTAATACGAAAATGTTTTACGTGACTTGTTAATTTCACATAAAACATGTCAGACGGCAATTATTATACCAAATATTTACAGGCGTAGCTCAATCAATATAGAAACATTTGGACATATTCTCAACACCTAGTCGCGTACATTGCTCAAGAACGACCTCTTTCGTCTATTTCAAATAAAACAAGGCAATAGTGCTCTTTATAACATCGAAAGACGCCTCCACTAAAACAAGTTTTCTATAATTGAATAATTTAGACAAAGTTGTTAATTCCTGAAGTTGGTTTAAATTTACTTTTATTTTTACCCCAATCACATTTGAAACCGCGCACACTAAAATTTAGAAAAATCGTTTCGGTAGACGTTGATCAATAATAGGTTACATGTTTTGACCAAGACAGACAAGCAAAGGTAAATAAATGCGTGCAAACCAAATACGCGAGAAAGCGTGCAAACGACACTTTGCCACCTGTATTAAATCAATTAGAAGGGGACGCTGTGAGGGGGATAATGCTACTAGCAATAAGTAACGACCGAATTGAAACTGTACCGCAATTATCCTTAAAGTTTGCCAAACATGTAACCCCGAGAGAGACCCATTATTAACAATAAAAAAACATCTGGACCAATTCTCACTGTTTCGAGCCCAATACTCAGTCGTCAACTCATTCCTTCGACAATGCTGGCACTTTCCAATCGGAGAAACGCTTACAGATTGTCAAAAAACTAACCTTTAACGCGAAAAACAAATTCACCGGAAATACTTCTTTAAAAGAATAGTTTCTTTCACAACTGAGAAGCCATGAGTTGTGAAAATGTTTTTAGGATGAATTTGACCAAAGTGTATAACAGCGACAATCTCTTCTTCAAATACAACTAATAAAAGTTAATTTATTCATATAATAAATAAATCCATGAATAGTTTTCAGCTTCTCGTATTAGATAGCCCTGAAGCTGTTTACAAAATTAAGTAATTATTCTTTTCAGGGCGGCAAACTGCGTAAGTGTTCCCATTTTAGTATGCGAGGTAATGTAGAAATCACTCTAATTTTATGATCGAAATATTGAAATATAATATCTGTCTTTTAGGAGCTTCTATCTCTAGAGTCACTTGGGCAATTGTTCAAGTTAATGGATGAGTTTTACCTCAAATTCTTTAACGTTAAGTAAGGAGTTGATACTAACTTTTAATAGCGGAAAATAACACAAGGGATGTGCTTAATTGTGAAGTTAAAATAATAGTTTACGTTTCAAATGTTCAGATTGGAATACAATCCTATTCCGTATAGAGAATTAACAACAAATAGAACCTCCATCGTACAAATTCAGGTAAAAACACATGATGAATTTCAGAATTACAGCACGATCATGCGTAGAGATGTAACTCGGTGATTTAAAGTCCGTAAATTACCGGTAATTTACATAATACCGACAAAATTATCGATATTTTACCAAATGTCCCGTAATTTACCTATTTGTATCTTACCGTAATTTTACAATGGTAATTTAGTGGGTAAATTATTGTTTTTAAAAATGCCGGTTATATCATATCTCTAGGCATAGGTAAGAGGATTTTATTTGCTTACTTCAGAACATGTTGTTTGTACTATTTCCCCTGGAGCTTTCAGACATTGCAAAGGGCAATTTCTGGTACTACCCTTACAAAAATCTTCTTAAGAACTCTTAAGAAAATTCCTTGGGAAATTTCTTTGGAAATCCTTAAGGCGTTCTTTAGGAAATTGGGGAATATTGGCCTCTTTTTCCTTGGAAATTACTTTGGAAATATCTTTGGATTTTTCTTGGGAAATATCTTTGGAATTTTCTTGGGAAATATCTTCGGAATTTTCTTGGGAAATATCTTCGGAATTTTCTTGGGAAATATCTTTGGAATTTTCTTGGGAAATATCTTTGGAATTTTCTTGGGAAATATCTTTGGTATTTTCTTGGGAAATATCTTTGGAATTTTCTTGGGAAATATCTTCGGAATTTTCTTGGGAAATATCTTCGGAATTTTCTTGGGAAATATCTTTGGAATTTTCTTGGGAAATATCTTTGGAATTTTCTTGGGAAATATCTTTGGTATTTTCTTGGGAAATATCTTTGGAATTTTCTTGGGATATATCTTTGGAATTTTCTTGGGAAATGTCTTTGGAATATACTTGGGAAATGTCTTTGCAATTTACTTGGGAAATGTCTTTGGAATTTTCTTGGGAAAAATCTTTGCAATTTCCATGGAAAATATCTATGGAATTTTCTTGGGGAACATATAGAGAAGGTTATTGGGTAAATTAATTTGGCCACTAGAAACGAGGATACCGTTAACGGCAGAAAGTTTTAGCCTTGTGCAATTGTATGGGGTACTAAGTGGGTTTTGGAGGCTTTAATGGCCAAGCAGTAGATACAGACGTTGTTGTTAAATTTAATAATGTATATTCATTGAGGGTTTTTCGAGTATCAGAGACGCGTTTAACCTAATTTTCTCTTCAATATTTTTTAAAAAAATATTTATTTTGGACTCTAATTACCCTCGAAATAAAGATAAAACATGCCATAAGAGAATTAAGCAAAAATTCCGACTGAAGGCTTAGATCCCTGTAAATCTAAACATAACGATTTTAATTAATCTTATTTTACTTTTAATCTATTTTATCCTTTACATAAACACCTCACGGATTATTAAAGGCAAAAAAATTAAAAAATAGGTAAATATATATTCCATTTCAGCTATTGCTGAGCCTTAGCTACGGGATTAGCCTTCGTGAAACGTTTTTAAATTTTTTAACCATCAAGTTAATGTCTATCTAGGAAAACTTTAGCTAAACAATTTGGGTAAAAATGTTTTGAGATAACTATATGTAAAGCATAATTGCAATATATCTGGCCCTTTGAAATTCATCTCTAAAATTCTTAACTAATTTCGTTGTAAAATAAACCCTAGACCTTCTTTGGAAATATATCTCTTGAATTCCAAACGAATTTCTTTGGAAAATAAACCCTAGACCTTCTTTGGAAATATATCTCTTGAATTTCTTAAGAATTTCTTTTGAAAATATTCCCAAGACATTCTTAAGAAATTTATCTCTAGAATTCCTAAAGAATTTCTTTGGAATAAAAAATCCCAAGACATTCTTAGGAAATTTATCTCTAGAATTCCTTAAGAATTTCTTTAGAAAATAAACCTTATACATTCTTTGGAAATATATCTCTTGAATTCCAAACGAATTTCTTTGGAAAATAAACCCTAGACCTTCTTTGGAAATATATCTCTTGAATTCCTTAAGAATTTCTTTAGAAAATAATCCCAAGACATTCTTAAGAAATTTATCTCTAGAATTCCTAAAGAATTTCTTTGGAAAATAATCCCAAGACATTCTTAGGAAATTTATCTCTAGAATTCCTTAAGAATTTCTTTAGAAAATAAACCTTATACATTCTTTGGAAATATATCTCTTGAATTCCAAACGAATTTCTTTGGAAAATAAACCCTAGACCTTCTTTGGAAATATATCTCTTGAATTCCTTAAGAATTTCTTTAGAAAATAATCCCAAGACATTCTTAAGAAATTTATCTCTAGAATTCCTAAAGAATTTCTTTGGAAAATAATCCCAAGACATTCTTAGGAAATTTATCTCTAGAATTCCTTAAGAATTTCTTTAGAAAATAAACCTTATACATTCTTTGGAAATTTATCTTTGGAATTCCTAAAGAATTTCTTTAGAAAATAATCCCAAGACATTCTTTGGAAATTTATCTCAAGAATTCTTTAGGAAATTCCAAGGAAGTCTTGGAAATAGTTTCTTTAGAAAATGATCCCAAGGGCTCCGTAGGGTTCCAAAGAAATTCCTTTAGAACTCTTAAGAAGATTTTTGTAAGGGCACACCAGTGCTGTGGACATCAGAGCTCGTGTTAATGACTGGGCCACCGGTTGAAGTTGAAAAATATTCCATGTCCTTTTTGACCATCGACAGTACGGCACGATATTGTTTTCACATTTATTACATTGTAATGAAAGGGTGGAAAGTATCCTCTTAGAAGTTCGCGAATACCTTGAAGAGATAAAATGAATTTTCCAGGTTTCTTATCTGCTTGTTTCGTGCATCGTCGTTCTACCGCTGCTGGCGAAGCTTTCCGAATTTGTTACAAACAGGGGTCAAGGAAGACGTCAAGAGCAAACATCAATTCTTCGGAGTGTCAAAAACCACTTCAATTTCACATGGAATTTCGTTTGCATATTTTTCTTCGTAAGTACTTAACTAAAGTGACATTTGACTTTCTCCCTGAGATATAATCCAATTGGACTTTCTCTTGTGGGTATTTCCCCAATTGCATAATTTCAAATTATATTCCAGCCCTTATTCGGGTTCCGAAATGCATTTCATGGAGGATCACAATCAGTTCGTGGCTGATTGCTATTTTAATCATTTCAATATTCATGGGATCCGCTTTAAAAACGAACTGTACTCAACCGAACACGTCTTGATCGACAGTCTAGAAAGTTTCAGCAAATACACCAATGCAAAAATACGATTTTGCCCTACCGACAACGCCGCCGGCTTTTTTAGGGAATGGGTATGTTATGTTTTTAGGGTCAAAATTTCCTTATTTGGTAATTATGTTGTGTTATTAGGAAAAGTCCATCGTGGAAAAAAGAACCCCAATTGTCCCTGGCTTCGAGAGTTGAATATTTTGATGTAGAAGACGCCTTACAAGTTGAAAACTATTTGAATGCGTATTTGGGAAGAACTGGAATTTTTGCTCCACAGTTTTACATCGAAAATCTTATGCCAGTTCTTCTTGAAGACGAAGTTGATGTCAGAAAATTGGTTTTCTACTTCAACGCAAAGCGAATCAAAAATCTGCTCTTCGTCTTTCTTATAAGTAGCGAAGCGAAAAAATGCCCTGAATATATTGAGTAAATGACTCTTGGGTAAGAAATAAAGAACTTGGTTTTGATTGCCTGGCATTCCTTGATGCAATTTGAACTTGTCCTGTTAATCTTTCGACTTAGGGTGATGGTGACCACTGAGACCAAATTCTCGGATTACTTGTTTTTCAAAAACAAATTCTACGTTTCGAGAGTTGTTTGGAAAAAACCGACAAAAAGCCTTTCAGCAATGTCAGTCAAAGAAATATACGGAACATTCATGCTGCTCGTCTACGGTATGGGAATTGCCACAGCAACCTTAATTTCCGAAGTTGTAATCAAACTGGCCTATAGCTTCAACGGAACACGATTTTGAAGTCCGTGTTATTACTTCTGTAGCTCTTTCATTATTGCTGAATGTTGGTATATTACCGGAAACAACTGGGCAATGAAAAATATGGTTTAACATGTCTAATACTAATAGCAAAATCAACACCAAAGTTTTGTACTCTTTATGACTATACACAATAAAATTAACACTATAAGAAAATAATATATAGCTCCCTATAAGTATGAAACTCTCCATTTAATCCATGTGAACAGCATTTTCTTCCGTTGAAATTTGTAAAAAGTTTCTAATGCCACCTATGAAGTGTTTTGGGCGTTAATAAGATGAAATATTTGTTTAGAAAATTTTCAAATTTTATATTGTAATTAAATAGTTAAAGGTCTAGAAGTTATGATAATTGTAACTGATTAAGTATATATGTAAAAATTATCATAATAAATTAATAGAGATGGCACCAGATTTTGACGAACGAGGCTAGCGCCTACACTGGTACGAGGTATGGAGTATCTTTTGTCTCTACGGGCGCGGCGATATTTCCGCGGCCCTTCGTGCCTTTCGCGGACACCTTAGATGGCAGTGCTGGTGTCGCCCCCCTTTTACTCGTAGTACCGAATCTTCTCCCACGGGGCGTAAAAGGGTAAGCGCGCCAAATTTGGGAGCAAATGCTGTAGTATGAAAATGTACTACGTTTCATACTTATAGGGAGCTATATATTATTTTCTTATGTTAACACCAATGATGAAACAGTCACACAAAATCCTTCTTTTTACTTCGATCACATTATCATCTCCTGCTCCGATGCAACTTTTTCAGCCACTAATATCAGAATCATACAATACTTGTCTTCTGTACACGTACAGAAAGTTTTAGTTTACAACATAGACTTATGCCGACGCATAATTTTCGCATCTTATAAATTTCTAACATGAACTTATGGCCAGAGCGTTTGAAAGAGAAAGAATTCGGTAAAACACCCAATAATTGTAATATCCCAGTGCCTTAAGACCATTCTAAAAATAACGTCAGTAAATACTTGCTTTTGCTTTCAAAATTTCCCTCGATTTCTTTGAATGTTGAAATAGGGGAGGTATTGAAAGTGTGAAATCGTATTGACGACGGGTAAGAGGAATTTTAAAGGGAGAGTATATATCTTAACCTTACAATCATAATTCCCTTCCTTTTAAGTAGACGAACGAAAAATATCACCTCACCACAATTCTCTCCCTTTCACTTTCCCTTCAATGACGATGGACAAAGACTAGCAGATTGAGGTCCTTAGAACAGTGGCGTAACGACTTTAAGATTTCTCGCACATATGGCTCACTCCTCTAAAACTGCAATGTAGGCCCTCGACTCTTTTAAAGAATTTTTAATACAAAAAATAGGATTCTCTTCGCAAAATTATAGGATTATACAGAACTCATAAATGATTGGATTTAGAGTGTGGATAAATTTATTTTATTGAGAACGTAAGACTCCTTAAATGAGTGTTACAACGCACCTAGATCTAAACAAATACTGAAGGGCTCACACAGACATACGTTTAGATTTACTTGGAAAAGTGACTATAGATTAAATGAAGCTGACCTAAATGAGTGAAAATGACCAAATCAAGCTATGTAAAAGGGTCAGGTAGAAGAGATGTTTTCAGAGATGACAGATTTTCAAAAGTTTTTTTTTTTATAATTCAACAAATTTTATACGTCTGTGCTGTAATTCAGTTCAATCTGTGGGCTTAGATATTTAAATGAAAGGTCTGAGGCGAAATTCAATTGTGTTATTTTGGAGTGCAGCTCAATATGCCAAGTAATTGTTATCATTTCATATAAAAACCTTAAAAAATAGTAATTCAATTGAAGAGAAATTCCTGAGCGAGCGAAGCGAGCTCCGCGATTTTTTGATCTGACCAAATCAGATATAACTAATTCTGCTTGTAAAACGTCAAACAGTTGGGATTATAAATAATTACTTTGAAATCTCAAAAATGTAGGACTTTATTGGACGATTTGTGAAATTATAGGGCACTTTATAAAATATTGGCCAGTCTATAAGCAAAATTTCGAAAGGGCCCCCAAAAGCCATGGGCCCGCCCGCAGTTGCGGGCTCTGCTCCCCTGTAGCTACGCCACTGCCTTAGAAGCCAGTTAGTAAAGACTGGTGTTGGCAGATGAATGGCCACATTTCCGTGAACCACGAACGCGTTCCGGAATTCGGGTATTTGTTTGCTCCGATTTGTAAACTGTGAACGCGGTCACGTGAGGTCTGACAGACAGACACACAGACAGACAGACAGACACACAGACAGACAGACACGTCCAGTGCAATACCTCTCCGTGACGTCATCGTCACTCGGAGAGGTAAAAAGGGGACGCAGTGAGGGGGATAATGCTACTAGCAACACCTAACGACCGAATTGAAACTGTACCACAATGTTTGAAAAAGTTCGTGCGCAATACTCAGTCGTCAACTCATTCCTTCGACACTGCTGGCACTTTCCGATCGGACTTACACTTACAAATTTTCAAAACACTAATTTTTAACGCTTAAAAAATTGCCCTGAAATAATTCTTAAGAAGAATAGTATTTTTTTCACAACTGAGAAGCCATGAATTGTGAGAATGTTTTTAGGATGAATTTGACCAAAGTTCACAACAGCGACAATCTCTTCTTCAAATATAAGTAATTAATCTTACTCGGTACAGTTATTCTTGTTTCAAATTTTTTTTCAGAGCAGCGGAATGCGTAAGTGTTTCCGTTGCAGTATGCCAGGTAATGCAAAAATCACTCAAATTTACTGATCAACATATTGAAATATAGTGCCTGTCTTTTAGGAGCTTTTATCTCTAGAGTCACTTGAGCAATTGTTCAAGTTAATGGATGAGTTTTATCTCAAAATCTTTAACGTAAAGTAAGTAATTGATAGGAACTTTTAATAGCTGAAAATACCACAAATAATGTGCTTAATTGTGAAGTTTAAATAATGATTTACTTTTCAAATGTTCAGATTGGAATACAATCCTATTCCTTATGAGGAATTAACAACAAATGGAACCTCCATCGCAAAAATTCAGGTAAAAACTTCAATTAAAACCACTCATTAGCACGATAAATTTCATAAATATAGCTTGATCATGGGTAGAGATGTAGATTGTTATTTACCAAAATACCACCTAAACTAACGCTTAAATTGGTAATTGACCGATAATTACCGTTTTTAGCTAGGTGTAGTTATATAACCAGACCTAGTTCTTGCGCTGATGTATTGTATGTGTGTGTGGGGGGTTTTTGTGAGTTTACCCCGGGTATGCAAAAAACAAGAGTGGTTAAAAACCGATTAAGAAAATATCCACTACCACCTTGGAGCTCGTAATGTGAAGGAACTGCGAAACGAAGTACATCAGCGCTATATGGTAAGTGTTAACAGCAGTTTTCCGACTTCGGATGGACGTAAAACAAGTTTGTCGGAACACTTCTTAAGAAAAGATCCTCTTCGGTCTCAACGAAGCATTAGGAAAGAAACCATATTGGCATTGTCAAAGAATTCACCCGGTTAGATTGCGACAACCCTCAAGTTTATTTTTAATTTGATGGACAGCTGAAATATTTTCTTTATAGATCGGTTTGTTCGGTGGGTATGCGGACGGAATGGGGAATGCGGGCACGGTATCTAGAATGAGATATTCATTTGCAGGCGGAAAGGGCACTATGTGTAAAGTCTGGGTTGTTGTTATTTGTTTATAGTTAGTTGTCTTGAAAACATCTCCTGCCCTTCAATGTGTAATTGCATATCAAGAATAAATATACCACAAGAAGGCATAAAGCCACGAGATTTTAGGCTTCCGCTCTTGCGCCGGTGTTAGTGGACAAGAAAGCCCCACCCCTTTTGTGTCCTTATTGCTTTGCGATTTCCCATTAGATCCCGTGGGGATAGGTCATACAGACGCGAATGACGTAATCCGACTAGAGATAAAAAATCTTGAGGAAAATAAACAGAAAATGGAGGCTGCCCGCGGTGCTGAAACGGAACGCTTTGTTTTTAATTGCCATTAACAAGTTAGTTAAAGATTTTGAATATGTCTCTACGAAAAAATCGTTCCATAATTATTGCTAAATTGAATCAATTGTTCTATATTTATGATTTCTTGAGTTCCAAAAATTATCACGCGAGCACCGAACTCTTTTTTATGCCTTCTTATGGTATATTTCTTCTTGATATATCTAGATTTATAGGTTTTTTTATCTACGAGTGTGAAAGACAAACTGGCTTTTACGATTCCCGTACAAAAATTTACGGCTGCATTTTGCTGTTAAGTAGATTTTTTCGAATCTGCAATATATTGCAATTAAAATGGAATATTCTGGAATAATACTGGAATAAACCTGAAAAAGGTTGAACTTCAGACAAAATTAAGATGCATTCCAGAGAGCAATGCAGAACATTTTAGACGTTTTGCAGAAAAAATATCTTCCGTTGGAAAACTCAGTACAGCAGTATACAAAATTTAGCTACTCTAGAGTCATAAAAGAGCTACCTTACAGCTAGAAAACAGAGGGGAAATAGTAACTCCCGTAAGAAAGCAGGATGTTTGTAGGCTCATTACAGGTACCTTCCAGATATTTTGTATGCATGTTACAGTTAAGTTTGTAGGATAATTGCAGTCGTGTTTCGGGTACTTTTTAGGATAATTGCAGGCGCGTTTCATATACTTTTCAGGTCCATCACAGGCGCGTTTCAGATAATTTGTAGGATAATTGCAGGAGCGTTTCATATAATTTTCAGGACCATTACAGGCGCGTTTCATATACTTTTCGGGATCATTGCAGGCGCGTTTCAGATACTTTGTAGGATCATTGCAGGCGCGTTTCAGATACTTTTCAGGATCATTACTGGCGCGTTTCAGATACTTTTAAGGACCAGTAAAGGCACGTTTCAGATACTTTAATTTGTACGATAATTGCAGGTGCTTTTTAGATACTTTTTAGGATCATTGTAGGCGCGTTTCAGATACTTTGTAGGATAATTGCAGGTGCTTTTCAGATATTTTTAGGATAATTGCAGGCTCGTATCAGATACTTTGCAGGACCATGGCAGGCGCGTTTCAGATACTTTGCAGGGTCATTGCAGGCGCGTTTCAGATACCTTTCAGGGTCATTACTGGCGCGTTTCAGATACTTTTAAGGACCATTACAGGCGCGTTTCAGATACTTTAATTTGTACAATATTTGCAGGTACTTTTTAGATACTTTTTAGGATCATTGCAGGCGCGTTTCAGATAATTTTCAGGATCATTGCAGGCGCGTTTCAGATACTTTTTAGGATAATGGCAGGTGCTTTTCAGATACTTTGTAGGATAATTACAGGCGCGTTTCAGATACTTTGTAGGATAATTGCAGGTGCTTTTCAGATATTTTTAGGATAATTGGAGGCTCGAATCAGATACTTTGCAGGACCATGGCACGCGCGTTTCAGATACTTTGTAGTGCTGAAATTTTGGATTTTCAATTTGTAAAAGTAATAAATTTTTACCTCTCCGAGTGACGATGTCGTCACGGAGAGGTATAACACTGCACGTGTTTTTTTGTGTGCCTGTCACCGCGTTCGCAGTTGACAAATCGGAGCAAGCGTGTTCGTAGAGAGATACATTGGTTTCTACTCCACTATCGTCGTTAGGGTTGAGGTGTATGCGACGATCGCCTAAGGCTACGAGAAACGATAGCTTCCAAATGGCAAAGAAACACGCAATTGCGTGTTTTCTAATATATTATTGTTAATCAGTCGCCTTATATACCAACTTTCCAAAAATTGCTAAAGGGGCTTACGCTTGAGTTCAAACGTCAACAATAGCTATGTTTAAAATGATTTTAGGAATAAAGTTTCTTAAAACGATTTAACTAGAATTAAGGTAAATTAATGACGATTAAATTAATAAATATCAATTATATTTATTTTAATATTTAAAAATAGCCTCTAAAATGCGTCTCGACTTGGAGAGGTTTATTTTGGATTCCCAACTTGTAAGAGAGTAAGGACGGCCTTATAACCCAGGTTTTACCCCCCTTCTTTCCCCCCCTTTCAGGGGGGGTAAAACCCGGGTTATAAAGCCATCCCTGGGGTGGGGGGAAGATGGGGGGAAATTGATGACGTCACGTGATGGTTTTGGCCTGAAATTTGAATTGTTGAGCCACCTGGTGGTGGTTTTCTTGATGACGTCACGGCTAATTTTTGATGAAGTAACGTGGCTGATACCTGTAGGGATAGGCTTATGCTAGGCTTATGCTATGGTAGATCCTGAAAAACATAGGCTTATGCTAGGTTATTCTAGGCTTATTATTATTAAGAATCGAATTTTAGTCAAAAACTTTTAATGAACACAATCAATTCCAATTAATTCGCGAATGTACGCGTCGTTATTTAAGCAAATGTAGAATAAATTATATAATTGTAGTTTACGCGTCAAGTTTTGGTCACGAACCAAGTTGCAAAAATCTTCGAAAATGCTCGAAGGAACTATACACGCTACTAGGAAATTTTTAACACGGTCGTAATCATTGTGAGACATAGTACCGCGACTTACATAAAATTTTTGATATATATCATTCATGCGTTTTACAATAGCTTCGTACATGCATTTAATAACTTCGGCTTGATCATTTAAAAGCTTGAAGTGAAATCTCATAAAACTAAATTTCTCGTTCAGTTTCCCTGCTTCGGCCTTTGTTAGAGTGAATACGCTACCATCGTCGAATACTATACTCTCCTCCATAACGGTTATTTTTATTATCAAGTTCAAGTAACGATAATTACCCAGGTAGCCAGTTTCCAAAGCTGAATAGATCTCCGTCCACTCCTCCATAAATTCCTTCAAAACGTCTTCCGAGATTGTAACAATAGTCCCGTCCTTTTTTTGTCAAAAGCAGGCTTGGCTTGTACCCAGTAACCCCAAACACCGCCGAGCAATCAGCCCCTAGTCTTACACGGGCGTTCACGCGGTAAACTCCTACTTTGGCGGACATTCTTACGGCAGGTCTTTACGGTTTAAAAGGTTACAACTGAATGATCTTTATTGCGTGATTTTCTTGAGAGTGCGGGGTTGATAATTAGCCTAAGGGTATATTGACTGATGCTTTTCTTTTTTATTGCCCTTTATTGGCCAGGTGGTTGAGGACCATAAAAGGGGGCGTGGCTAAACCAGTTGTATTGTTGTCAATGGAATATGAGTGATTTATGACTCACACAAACGTGTTAAGACATTCCATCGGCTTTTTATTTATTCGTAACCATGGTCAGACGGATCTATGGCCATAAAAAGGGGCAGAACTTGAACAAAAGAATTTATCCCCATCCGTTTTTATTTTTACTATAAAGACGTGTTTTAATGGGTTTAGGGGTATGGTCGAATCAGTTGTATTGTTATGAATGGAATCTATTTTCGGATTTATTGCATTGTTAGTTGGTGACTCTTCCTACCACGAAACATTTAATTGTTTCCAGGTGTTTGCCCCTAAGGCATTATCCTGACAAGTCTCAACATGTTATGTCTTTGTTGCGTTACCCGAAATTAAAGTAATATTTTTAAAATACCAAAATGCAAATTCAACTAGGAATACAGTTACGAGGATGAAAGTAACGGCTACTATTTTCCCTGGCTTTGAAAGAGCTTCGCGAATTAACGTCTGCTTAGTAACAGCATCCATTACAATCTAACCTTTCATCCCCTTGTTTGGGATATAAATAGCGTCTGATTTGGTCCGGACCTCATTTGATTGTTAGACATCGCCAGGATAAGATGAATCGAGAAATTACACGTCTAGAAACGTTTGCTGCATTTGCGAGTACGTTTGTAAAACCGTCAGAACTAGCCCGTCATGGGTTTTACTTTTTAAGTTCGGGGACGGACGCTGTTAAATGCCATTTTTGTGACTTAACGCTTCGAGGATGGGAACCTAACGACAATGTTTTCGAAGAGCATCAGAAATTCAAGGCAGACTGTCCATTACTTCAAGGATTACCAACAAATAACATGCCTATATTCATCCAAAACCCATTGACTAAAGACATGCCACCAAACAGAAAGTACAGAGATGTCCCTCAAGAAGAGTGGGAGAAAGAAAAAGTCATTCCGCCAACCCAACCCATACCAACAACACTTACTCCGAATGACGATATTGTACTAAGAATTAAACGCGTTAATCTCGAGAAAGCTATAATTAAAATGTTTATTCAAGAACTTTTGCGACATGAAAGTTAGATCCTATTATTGTAATATATTCCATACCTTATTACGTTTCTAAATTATAAAAGAACCAGTCAAAAACTTGAAATGTAACTCGAAATAAATATATTTTTTTCCTTAATTTGTTCTTTGTAATACTATTATACCTACTACAGTCTTGACAAAACCTTTTCAGGGGTGATAGTGTAGGGTGTTACTTAGCTTTTATCAACACATTTCGTGATAAAAGTAAAACGTTTTTGAACATTTACATTGCATTGTACCCACACGAAACGCGTCATTTAAAATTTCTAAAATCCCATAGGAATACATGTGAAATTGAGTAGACCATCGGAACGAAAACAGTCGTATACATTACATTTTATCAACACCAAACGCGTCATTTGAAAAAAAAACATTTCAAATGTTTAAAGCGTTGAAATAAATTCTAACTAAATTATTCAAATCATTCCTATTTTCAGTCTTGAGAGTTCCTCAGAGGGGTGAATGACCTCGGGCCCCTTAGATGCATTGGAATTTATTTTTCTTTAATTGTGACACCCCACAAGTTGGTGTATGACCTTGAAAAGGGGGGCGGAACTTGAACAAAAGCATCTATTCCCTTTGTCCTTTTGGGGCATTCCAAGAGGTCTATGGCCTTTAAAAGGGGCTGAACTTGAACAAAAGAATTTATTTTGTCAATTCTTTAATTGGACCCCACACCAGGTGCTTTAGTACCTTAAAAGGAGGCGTGGTCGAAACAGTTGTATTGTTATCAATTGAATTTATATTTAGAGTGTTTTATGACTAGCCCAAGCGTGTTAAGACATGTTTATGACATTGAGGGGGATCTATTTTTTTCTAATTGTATCACGAAAGTATAAAAGGACGGATCAGTCTAGGCTACTCATCAGTTTACTTCTGACCGCTGTTGATGCAAGCCAAGAAATCTTCTGCTCCCAAACAAAACTTGTGAGTTTTTCCGTGCCCATATCTTAGTGCTTTAGTATTTTTTAACTGTTAGTATTGGTATTTGACTCTTAGTATTTTAAATTTTTTTACAACTGTTTTAGTATTTTAACTTAGTTTTCACAAGTGTTTTAGTATTTTTTATAAGTATTTTCATTTTTTTATATTTTTTACAAGTGTTTTAGTATTTTTTATAAGTACTTTAAATTTTTTTATAAATACTTTCATTTTAACTTAGTATTTGACTTTTATAAGTACATTACTGTTTTAGTATTTTAGTATATTTTTGTGTTTTAGTATTATTATTTAGGCCTATTCAGATTTATTATTAGTATTTTGTGGTATTTGTATTTTTAAATTATCGCAATGGCCAACTCTAATGTAGAAATTGAACTCCCTATTGAAGTTTATAGTTTTTTAGTCGACTTTCCAGACTCGTTATAAATAGCCTTTTTAAATGCCGATGACACGTTATGGCAAACTATTCTACACCCCCGTCTATGTTTAACATTACCCCGCAGTCTATGGCAAATCATAGCCCTTCTCCTCCTTTATCGCCTCTGGAAGAGGCGTTTCAAAACGACGACGTTTCTTTCTTATACGGTTATACTACCCCTCCTATAGCTCCATCTCAGAATGAGTCAATGGATTTGGGGGAAGGACAGTTAGGGGGTGGGGTTCTTACTCCTCCACCTCCATCCCATCTCCGCTAGTTGCACCACCAGGTGTAAACGTGATTTCTAGCGGGGTAGTGTCCTTCCCCAATTTTAATCTTGATGGATGGGAAATGGAGGTACAATTCAACAACAACATCGTTGAATCTGTAAGCGACTTCCTAGAATACGTTTTGGACGATTGTTTACCCGATGACATGATTGCAATTTCAATGACAAGCATTAATAATCCAGGCATTCAAACCGCGGACTTTAGTTTTAGAAGAAGAGACCAAATAGATATTGGATTTATATTAGAAGTAGTGGCTGATAAAGCCTATAATTCTGAAGGCGGGTCAAGGTTATTTCTCGGTCCTATAGGAATAAACATACAGCGCGTGAGGTTGCCCCAAGGCGCTCGCCGAGGAAAGGCTATTGGAATCTGTAGTTTCGAGACTTTTGCCAGGGAGAAGAAATGCATTATACAAATCAAAAATAACGATCGGCTATGTCTCCCAAATGCTCTAATTTTTGCTAAAATACATAGGGATCATATAATGCATCCCCTTGACAAAAGCCTCGAGGCTGATTTCAAAACACTATGTCGCACCGATATTAGTAAAAAATCAGCAGAGAGGCTTAGGAAGATGGCGGAGGAATTAGCCGAGGCAGCGGAAATACCATTGGACGAATGCGCGGGGGCGGGTGCTCTACCTAGATTTCAATCATACTTGGCTGATTACCAAATAATAGTATTTACAGTTAGAGCAAACGTCCCCCACCGTATTTTCGGGGAAGCAGATTTCATTGTCGGTGCCGATGGTAGTCCAAAGCCGCGGCTATACCTTTTTAACTATCAAAATCATTTTGACGTCATCACTAAACCTAAACCTCTCTTCCATTTTGATTTTTTCTGCGAGAGGTGCCTTGTAGGATATAACAACTTAGATTTTAACCACGCTTGCAACAAGTATTGTTATTCCTGCCAAAGGGCCGAGGAATGCGAGGGGGGAGAAATTAGATGCGGGACCTGCCATCGCGACTTTAGGGGGCAAGAATGCTTTGACGCCCATAAGGCTAGTGGAAGCAAAACTTTATCCGTATGCCAAAGGGTTTTTAAATGCCTTGTGCGCAAAAACAATAGATATGGGGAAACGCAAGTCACCTCACAACTGCGGTGAAGTCTATTGCGTCATCTGCAATAAATTCAACCCACACCCCCACTATTGTTTCATGCAGGTTACCGACTCTAAAGCCCACCCTGCGGCTAAAAAAGCTAAGACCCATCCTTCGGTTACTATCTTTTATGATCTCGAATGTGTTCAAAATACCCCAGACCCTTCAAACCCTAATGCTTTCCTACACACTCCTATCTTATGTATTTCTCAAAAAATCTGTGATCAATGCATTCTCGAGAAATCCGATCAATTTACTTGCGCCACCTGCGGCCCTCGAGAACGGGTGTTTCTCGGGAATGATCCTGTTCTGGATTTTTTAAATTATCTTCAAGAATTCCACAATTCTCCCAAAATAACCGTTATCGCCCATAATGCGAAGGGGTACGATTTACAATTTCTGTACAAAGCCATGTTAGCCATCAAAGCGTGGCGCCCTCAAGTGATAATGACGGGAACGAAGATTATGCAAATTCGATATGAGAATTTGACATTTATAGATAGTTTAAATTTCATCCCATCCCCCTTATCTAGCTTTGTTTCCACTTTTGGCTTAGACCCTAATTTAAATAAGGGACATTTCCCGCACTTGCTCTTCAACTTTGTTCCCGACCACGTGTTTGATCCAAAAGATCCTACGAGTACAAATTATGTCTTGAGGGAAAGCATGCCTCTTTTAGAATCTTACGCGCCAGACAGGCTAACCGAAAAAAAACGCTCGGTTTTAATTTCATGGTACAACGAACAAGTTGAAGCCAAAAAAGGTTTCAACTATGCTGAAGAATTGATACATTATTGCCGTTTGGACGTTAGGATTTTAAGAGAGGGGTGCTTAAAGTACAGGGAGATTTTTGAGAAGATTGCGGACGTTAACCCTTTTAACACTGCCGTGACAATTGCCGGGCTCTGCAATGCCGTTTTCAGGAAGGACCACCTAGCGCCAAATTCAATTGGAATTGTTCCACCTCACGGCTATAGAATGAAAGACCCTCAGTCTAAAGTAGCCATCGAGTGGTTGAGGTGGGAAGCCCATAAGCGCGGGGTCATTATTAAGCCGGCTTTTAACGGTTCAGAACCTAAAATTTTGAACATTAAAGTCGACGGGCTTCTAGTAGACGAGCTTGGCGCAGATCAAAAGGTCGTCTACCAATTTCAAGGTTGTTTTTGGCACGGCTGTAGAGCCTGTTTCCCGGTAAACAGAGACCTGGTTTTGCACGGTGACGTCGCCCAAACTTTACACTCCCGCTATACTGATACTTTGAACTGTAATAAGAGGCTTAGGGAGCTGGGGTATAAGGTAATCGAAATGTGGGAATGCGAATTCCACAAATTGAGGGAGCAAAAGCCCGAAATTAACACCTTTCTATCTTCCATCCATATCCAAATCGATGCGTGGGAACCACTTAATCCCCGTAACGCATTTTTCGGGGGGCGTACTTCCGCTCTATGTCTTCATCACAAGGTTAAGCCGGGAGAGGAGATTCGATATGTCGACGTCACTAGTCTATATCCATGGTGTAACAAATACGGTAAACTACCATACGGCCACCCTACGATCTTGACAGACAACTTCCCACCCATTAACGAGATTGAAGGTTTTATTAAACTGGATATCCTGCCCCCTCGTAACCTCTTCCACCCAGTTTTACCCCAAAAGATCGGGGGGAAATTGTGCTTTGCCCTGTGTCAGCTGTGCGCTGAAAACAAATATCAGGGGATTGCACACATTCCGACGAGGAAAGAGTTATTAGGGGGACGTTTGTGGCGGACGAAGTCCATTTAGCAGTTAGAAAGGGTTACGTGGTTGTTAAAATCCACGAAGCCTGGTCGTACAAAATATCTCAGTACGACCCCTTAACAAAAAGTGGCGGGCTTTTTAACAATTACGTCAACTGCTTTCTGAAGCTAAAACAGGAAAGTAGCGGCTGGCCTTCTGACGTAGTAACCCAAGCGCAGAAAGATCAATACGTAGCCGAGTACTACGAAAAGGAAGGGGTAAAACTTGATCCTAGCTGTATCGAGAAGAACGCTGGCAAGCGTACCATCGCCAAACTGTGTTTGAATTCGTTTTGGGGCAAATTTGGTGAGAGGACTCGCTTGACAAGGTTGAAGTCTTTGATGATCCACAGAAGTTCTTTAACTTGTTCTATGACCCAGCAATTGAGGTCAAGACGTTGATACCAGTTAGCGACGACATTTGCGTTGCTAAGTGGTGTTATATCAACGAGATTGACCCAATTAATAAAAATGTCAGTGTTCCGATCGCAGCCTACACCACTGCCATGGCTCGGATTAAGCTTTATTCCTACTTAGACCGCTTGGGTGAGTCTGTTTTATATACAGACACTGATTCGATACTGTACGTTTACACACCAGGGGGCGTAGAAATCGAAACTGGGAATTTCCTCGGTGAAATGACCAATGAGCTTGAAAAGTACGGACCCCAGGCCTACATCGAAGAATATGCGAGTGGTGGATGTAAGAACTACGCATACCGAGTTGTGAACCCTGATACCGGATCGACAGCCGTCGAGATGAAGGTTAAGGGGTTCCGACTTAACCATACCACCAAAGATTTGGTTAACATGGATAGGTTAATGGGGCTTATAGGCATTTACGAACCGCCGGCGGAACCAATCCAAGTACCAATCCCCAAGCAAATACGCCGAAAGGCTGATCACACTGTTATAAGTGTCGACCAGTCCAAGGTTTACAGAACTGTGGTGGATAAGGTCAGATTGATTGAAGATTTCCGCACGCTACCTTACGGTTATCGAGTTTGAGCACATTCGACAGTATCTGTTTCTGTGAGGGGTCTCTTCTTTTTTATTTATTTATTTATTTATCTAGTCTAGTCAGTCCCGGTGATATTTATTTAGTCAGCATGTATATAGTCGTTATATAAAGTCTAGCCATATTGTTTTTGATCAATATTATCAATTAGTCATTTTCGTCTCGGTGAAATGTCCTGTGATTAACTAATTTTTTCGTCAATGCTTCCTTAAATATCCCATGTATTTTCGAAATTGCAATTGTTCATTTTCGTGTCGATCTCTTCTATATATATATACAAACACTTTACAATCTTTATCTCATTCGTTCGTTGAAAGTCAAAGTGTAAGGTCATGTATCCTTTCTACCATCCTTTTAACATGGTGATAGCAGGCCCGTCTCAAAGCGGGAAAACTCAATTAGTTTTAAAAATATTAGAGAACAGGGAAGCCATGTTTTCCCCTAATATAAGCGAAATACATTGGTTCTACGGTGAATGGCAACCTTTTTTCGAAAGTTTGAGAAAATTTGTGGTTTTCAAACAAGGTATGCCAGATTTATCAGAATATACAGGCGGTAAGCCTTGCCTTTTAATCATTGATGACTTGATGACCGAGAACAAAGGAGAAGTTGGTTCTCTTTTTACCAAGGGAACGCATCATCGCAACTTGAGTGTAATTTATATCGTCCAAAACGTATTCCATCGATCCAAAGACTCTAGAGATGTTTCTTTGAACGCTCATTATCTTATTCTTATGAAATCTCCTAGAGACAAATTGCAAAGTTCAATAATAGCTAGACAAATGTTTGCCGATAAATGGCGTTTCGCTGTCGACGCCTACCGTGACGCTACTAGTTTACCTTTCGGATATTTATTATTCGATCTACACCAAAGATGCCCCGAGAATCATAGACTTAGGACAGGAATATTTCCCGACAACCCTTGCGAAGTTTACATCCCCAAATAATTATAATAGTAGATGGGTGTTTAGCCATCTCTTCATTTAGTCACTATGCCTTATGCCGTTCGGTCACAAAGAAATTTGCTCTCCGTTATTGCCAAATCCCCTCGAAAACAACGTAGAATCATTTTACGTAACGCCAAGAAGCCCTTAATTGACGCAATCGCAGAGTGTGTTGAAAATACTTTACACGGTAACGTTAAATTAAATAAAAGTCAAAAGCTAGATTAGCTAGGCATTCCGCAAAACTTAGAAAAATTGCTAATAAGAGAATATCTTGGAAAACAAAACGTGATATACTAGTTCAGGAGGGTGGTAGTTTCTTTTCTTTCCTTTTCCCTCTCGTTTCCTCTATTATCGGCGCCATAACAGGAGGTAGTCAGTAAAAATGCAGTACGCTCAGAAAATGGTCCTTGTCCCTAGCTCTACCTTTAAAAGCGACCCCTTTCCCCACCCCCAACAACAAGTAGTTTCGGAATTGGACAATGAAATGAATGTTATTTTAGCTCGTAAAGATTTAGACGAAGCTTCAAAATGGCGCTTATACGAACAGACTGTACAGAGATATAATAATTTACATAATATCGCTAGGCAACCTATACCCACGGTCCCCCAACCGACATCCAACTATTATAACTTGGCTTGGTTAGACGATATCCCCCTTAAATATATAGGGCATGTACAAAGTATCGTTGATCAGATGTCCACTACCCCTGAAAAGCTTAGGTGGACAGATAGTGGGGAAGTTATAGTTAATGATGCAATAATACCCGGCTCGAATATTAGAGATATAGCTTTAGAATTTGTCAAGCCTTCCTCTAACAAAGACCCAAAACCTAGAGGTTTTTACGCATTTACAAACCTACTTTCTAGTTTTTCCCCTCTAACCTCGTATACAATACCCCAACAAATTAAAATCAAAAGAACTAGAGCTCCTAAAGTTAGTGTCAAGTCAGCAGCTAAAAAACTTAAAACCGAGTCTCCGAAATGGGCAGCGTACGTAAAATCTCCAAAATTTTAGAAGGTATCTACTTTAACCCTTCCCACCCTGCCAGTTTCGGGGGTGCTGAAAAATTATATTTAGCAGTGAAATTAAAGGGTATTAGTAAGAAACAAGTACTAGATTGGTTAAAGGGAAAAGACGCGTACACTCTACATAAGAGAGTTTTTAGAAAGTTTAAAAGAAACAAGGTGGTTGTAACTAACATAGGAGATCAATATCAGGCGGATTTGAACGATATGCGTTCTTTGAGTCAGTACAACGACGGGTACAAATACATATTAACCGTAATAGATTGCTTTAGCAGAAGAGCCTGGGCCGTACCTTTAAAATCCAAAAGCGGTGTTGAAACGGTTGAGGCTTTTAAGTCTGTCTTTAGAGAGAGGGTTCCTAGGAAACTACAAACGGATAAGGGTACCGAATTTAGAAATTCCCAATTACAAGGATACTTGAAGGAGAAAGGGGTTATATTTTTTACAACTGAGAATGACGATATAAAAGCGTGTATGGTAGAAAGATTAAATCAAACTTTAAAGTCACGCATGTACAGGTATTTTACAGAAAAGAATACCAATAGATATATAGATGTTTTAGATGACCTGGTAAATGCTTACAATAACTCGGTGCATTCCGCGATAAAAATGACTCCTTTGGAAGTTACTGGTACCAATGTCCTTCAGGTTTTTAAAAATGTATACGGAAAGTACTTTAGCGAAAAGAAAGTTTACGGGAAAAAATTAAAGGTGGGCGAATACGTCCGAGTAAGTAGGAATAAGATGATTTTTGAAAAAGGGTACGAGCGAACTTACACAATAGAGGTTTTTAAAATAGTGGGGAAAATAGACAGACGCCCTCCGGTATTCAAACTAGAAGATTTAAACGGGGAACCAATAAAGGGGGTGTTTTACGGGATGGAACTTCAGTCGGTAGCTAGACCCGAGACGTACAAGATCGAGAAAGTAATTCGTAAGCGGACTAGTAGAGGACAAAAGGAGCTCTTTGTAAAGTGGCTAGGCTATCCCCCTTCTATGAATTCTTGGATTCCGGCTAAAGATGCAGTCTCCCTTTTACCTAACGCTCCCCAGCAACGCTAGCATGAAAATTTATGACAACAACAAGACGTCTTCGTACACTACCAAGTTGCCCCAGGCTATAGAGCTGATCGGGGATGACTGGGAGGTTGCTCTAGTAGAAGTTTTGTACCCAATGTCCTTTTTTAACATACCCAGTGAGGAAGGTCACGTGCAGGTGGTCTCGCATGAAAATAAAAAAGGTCGGGACGGAAAATCACAGCCTATTGTTAAAGCCGAGGCCTTTATAGTTCCCGGGGGTTATTACAAATCATTAGAAGCCCTACTTAAACAAATAGCTTCCGGATTAAACGGCTTTCAATACGGTTCAAAGTTTAAATTTGATTCGGATCCCCTCTCTGATTACATTTCTTTAACTATTCAACCTAACGGTATCTTGGCTCTTTCTCCCACTTTGAAAAGGATATTAGGATTTAAAACCCCAAAAGGCCAAAGTACGTCTTTCTCTTGCCCTTCAGATAAAACCAGCCAATCGTATAGAAGCTCTGTTCCCGCTAATTTAAATTATTATATTCCCGACCAATTGTTTATTTATTCCGATATAGTAGCTAATGAATTTATAGGCGATACGGTAGCCCCGCTACTTCGTATAGTAGGCGTAGACAGCGAAAAACCTCACGGTTCGACTATAACTAAATCATTTAACTCTCCCCATTACGTTAAAGTTGCTAAACGTTACTTTGATACTATAGACATTGATATAAGGAATAGTTTAGGCCAAGCCGCGTCATTCGAGTTTGGAACGTCGACCTGTAAACTACACTTTAGACCATGCCAAAACCCCAAACATTAGAGTCTCGTTGCGAGTATAGGAGGTATTATTTAGATCAGGTAGGGGGTGGAGGGGTGTCAAAAGTATTTGTCGGGACCCCCCACCAAAAAGGTCACGGAATTGGGAGCGCCCTGAAAGGGTTATTTAGATGGGCACGCCCCTTATTAATTAGAGGTGCAAAGTATCTGGCACCTAGAGCCATTAGTACGGGACAAAAGATTCTTGGTGACGTAATGCAAGGTCAGAATGTGAAAAGTGCCGCGAAAAAGAGATTGCAGGAAACTTATGAGAACATGACTGCTGCTCAGCAAGGTTCAGGATTAAAGATAAAGAGACGCAAAGTTAAACGCCTGTCAGTTTATCACCGTCATTCAAAGCAGACGCCACGCGATATATTTAGCTCCTGAAAAAATCATGTTTTCTCTCCAAGCTCTTAAGAGTGAATTGGACATTTTTGCCCCTGTGCCGATTCAAACTAGTGTCGAACATGCTCAAGGTGTATGGGCCAAACCCTTGGCGGCCATTGGTGATAGCTCTACCCTCGAATACCTCATCTCGGGCAATGGAGATAGCTACATCGATGTAGCCCACACCATGCATTACAACAAAGTCAAAATCACCAACGAAGATGGAAGTGATCTTCCTGATGCCGCCGTGGTAGCTTTCGTGAACAACGCTGGCCACGCATTGTGGAGAACTTGCGATGTTTTCTTGAACAATACCCGAGTTTCTTCAGCCGCTCAAAACTACGCCTTCACTTCTTTTATCGAAACTGTCTCAAATTACGGACCCGCGGCCAAAAAATCTCACCTCATGATGGCCGGATGGGAAAAGGACGAAGCCGGAAAGTTCGACGACTTTTCAAATAAAGGTTTCGTCGCCCGAATGGCTAAAACTGCTAAATCGGCCGTGATTGAATTTTTTACACCCGTGTTTAGTGACGTGTTTAATATTCCCGAATATCTCTTAAACGGGGTGGACCTTAAAGTCGTGTTTACTCGCAACAAGGACGAGTTTGCCTTAATGTGTGAAGAAACAGCCACTCTCAAAAACTGTAAAGTCAAGATACTAGACGCTGCACTCGCGGTACGTAAAGTTAAACTCAGTCCTAAAATATTGTTAGCGCATGAAGCAGCGCTTAATAACGGTACTGCCAAATATAATTTTACGCGCACCGAACTTAAAACTAAAACTATCTCTACCGGAAGTAGCACCGAGAGTTTTAACAATATATATCTAGGCCCTCAGCCTAATCGCGTCATTATTGGAATAGTTTCCAACGCGGCGTTCAAGGGCAGTTACGCTCTGAATCCCTTTAACTTTAAAACTTGGGATTTAAATTTTTTGTCTCTGTACCTCGATAACGAACAAATACCCTCGAAACCGTTGACTCCTGATTTCGCTAAAAACTTGTATATACAAGCTTATCAAACATTGTTCGCGGGCACGGGTATTCATTATAAAGACGACGGTAACGATATTACTCCCAACGAGTTTGCCAACGGGAACCCTCTACGCTTTTGATCTGACACCGGACCTATCTGCTAGCGAAACAAACCACTGGAACCCCGTTAAGCAAGGACAATTAAGATTGGACATGGGATTCGCTAAACCTTTGTCGGAAGCCGCAGTCTGCATTGTATACGCCGAATTTCAAAGCATGATTCAAATCGATAAAAATAGAAACGTAATTGTAGATTATTAAAATGTCAGCAACCACCACCGTAGACTTGATTCTCGCTTTATCAGATACGCCCAACTTTTTGGGTGTTTTCGCGTCAAATAGGTTACCTAAGGTTACCAAATATCCCGCATCGTTAATTATAAATTTAGATCAGCACTATGAAAAGGGGTCTCACTGGGTATCGGTCTTTATAGACGGAGCTCGTGTAGGGTATTATTTCGATAGCTACGGTTTGCCACCATTTCTGCCTAGTATAAGAAGATTTTTATCTTTAAACTGCAGAAAATGGACTTTTGGTAAACGACAACTTCAGAGGTTAGAAAGTAGCGTATGCGGGCAGTATAGCGCCTCTATCTTATTCATAGTAAGTAAGAAAAAAAGTACGAAAGCTTTCTAAAAGCTTTTACCGCAAATCGAAAAATTAACGATATGAAAATTGCTAAACAATTTCAAAATCATATACGGCGACTAAAAAGTGTAAAAGGAGCTTATTAACAAACCGTGTGGTTGCCTGTTGGTAATGCGTCCAGCTCTGTGTTGTTTCAACAACATTTGAGTTTTCCATT
>JAEQBA010002855.1:0-53693 GCA_019434445.1 Phalangium opilio
AACTCGGTGATCGGACGAGAACGCGGTGTTTCAGCGTGATATGGCCGTTGCCGAGAGTGCTAGTTAATAATTGAATTTATTAACCTTATCTTTATAAAACAATAACAAAAGAAGATATGTTGCTTTTTTCATATCTGGTGGAATTTAAAAGAGGAAACAAAAAGGAAAAAGCCAACGTCACGCAGTGTTCCAAGTACTGACTGCGCTCGACGCTGCTTAACTTCGGTGATCGGACGAGAACCGGTGTTTCAGCGTGATATGGCCGTTGCGAGAGTGCTAGTTAATAATTCGAATTTAAATTAAGTGAGACAATTAACCATCATCTTTTAAAACAATAACAAAAAGAAAATATGTTTGCTTTTTTCATATCTATTGGAATTTAAAAGACAAAAAAAAAGTGAAAAAGCTAACGGCACGCAGTGTCCTAAGTGGTCTCCCTCCCAAGTACTGACTGCGCTCGACGCTGCTTAACTTCGGTGATCGGACAAGAAACGGTGTATTCAGCGTGATATGGCCGTTGCCGAGAGTGCTAGTAATAATTTGAATTTTTAACTTAAACTTTATAAACCATAACAAAAAAAGAAGATATGTTTGCTTTTTTCATATCTGGTGGATTTTAAAGAGGAAACAAAAAGGAAAAAGCCAACGGCACGCTGTGGTTCCAAGTACTGACTGCGCTCGACGCTGTTAACTATGGTGATCGGACGAGAAACGGTGTTTCAGCGTGATATGGCCGTTGCCGAGAGTGCTAGTTAATAATTTGAATTTATATAACCTTCATCTTTATAAAACAATAACAAAAAAGAAGATATGTTGCTTTTTTCATATCTGGTGGAATTTAAAGAGGAAACAAAAAGGAAAAAGCCAACGGCACGCTGTGTTACCAAGTACTGACTGCGCTCGACGCTGCTTAACTATGGTGATCGGACGAGAAACGGGTTTTCAGTGTGATATGGCCGTTGCCGAGAGTGCTAGTTAATAATTCGAATTTAAATTAAGTGAGACAAATTAACTTCATCTTTTAAAAACAATAACAAAAAGAAATATGTTTGCTTTTTTCATATCTATTGGAATTTAAAAGAGGAAAAAAAGTCAAAAACCAAAGGAACACAGTGTTCCTAAGTGGTCTCTCTCCCAAGTACTGACTGCACTCGACGCTGCTCAACTTCGGTGATCGGACGAGAAACGGTGTATTCAGAGTGATATGGCCGTTGCCGAGAGTGCTAGTTAATTTGAATTTAATAACCTTCATCTTATAAAACAATAACAAAAAGAAGATATGTTGCTTTTTTCATATCTGGTGGAATTTAAAAGAGGAAACAAAAAAGGAAAAGGCCAACGCACGCAGTGTTCCCAAGTACTGACTGCGCTCGACGCTGCTTAACTTCGGTGATCGGACGAGAACCGGTGTTTCAGCGTGATATGGCCGTTGCCGAGAGTGCTAGTTAATAATTCGAATTTAAATTAAGTGAGACAAATTAACCATCATCTTTTTAAACAATAACAAAAAGAAAATATGTTGTTTGCTTTTTTCATATCTATTGGAATTTAAAAGACAAAAAAAGTGAAAAAGCTAACGGCACGCAGTGTTCCTAAGTGGTCTCCCTCACAAGTACTGACTGCGCCGACGCTGCTTAACTTCGGTGATCGGACAAGAACGGTGTATTCAGCGTGATATGGCCGTTGCCGAGAGTGCTAGTTAATAATTTGAATTTCTTAATCTTCATCTTTATAAAACAATAACAAAAAGAAGATATGTTTGCTTTTTCATATCTGGTGGAATTTTAAAGAGGAAACAAAAAGGAAAAAGCCAACGGCACGCTGTGTTTCCAAGTACTGACTGCGCTCGACGCTGTTTAACTATGGTGATCGGACGAGAAACGGTGTTTTCAGCGTGATATGGCCGTTGCCGAGAGTGCTAGTAATAATTTGATTTATTTAACTTCATCTTTATAAAACAATAACAAAAAGAAGATATGTTTGCTTTTTTCATATCTGGTGGAATTTTAAAGAGGAAACAAAAAGGAAAAAGCCAATGGCACGCTGTGTTACCAAGTACTGACTGCGCTCGACGCTGCTTAACTATGGTGATCGGACGAGAAACGGTGTTTTCAGTGTGATATGGCCGTTGCCGAGAGTGCTAGTTAATAATTCGAATTTAAATTAAGTGAGACAAATTAACCATCATTTTTTTAAAACAATAACAAAAAGAAAATATGTTTGCTTTTTTCATATCTATTTTAATTTAAAAGACAAAAAAAAGTGAAAAAGCTAACGGCACGCAGTGTTCCTAAGTGGTCTCCCTCCCAAGTACTGACTGCGCTCGACGCTGCTTAACTTCGGTGATCGGACGAGAACGGTGTATTCAGCGTGATATGGCCGTTGCCGAGAGTGCTAGTTAATAATTTGAATTTATTTAACCTTCATCTTTATAAAACAATAACAAAAAGAAGATATGTTTGCTTTTTCATATCTGGTGGAATTTAAAAGAGGAAACAAAAGTGAAAAAGCCAACGGCACGCAGTATTCCCAAGTACTGACTGCGCTCGACGCTGCTAACGTCGGCGATCGGACGAGAACCGGTGTTCTCAGCGTGATATGGCCGTTGCCGAGAGTGCTAGATAATAATTCGAATTTAAATTAAGTGAGACAAATTAACCTTCATCTTTTAAAACAATAAAAAAAAGATAATATGTTTGCTTTTTATATATTGGAATTTAAAAGAGGAAAAAAAAGTGAAAAAGCTAACAGCACGCAGTGTTCCTAAGTGGTCGCCCTCCCAAGTACTGACTGCGCTCGACGCTGCTTAACTTCGGTGATCGGACGAGAACCGGTGTATTCAGCGTGATATGGCCGTTGCCGAGAGTGCTAGTTAATAATTTGAACTTAATTAACCTTCATCTTTATAAAAAATAACAATAAGAAGATATGTTGGTTTTTTCATATCTGGTGGAATTTAAGAGGAAACAAAAGTGAAAAAGCCATCGGCGTGCAGTGTTCCCAAGTACTGACTGCGCTCGACGCTGCTTGACTTCGGTTATCGGACGAGAACCGGTGTATTCAGCGTGATATGGCCGTTGCCGAGAGTGCTAGTTAATAATTTGAATTTAATTAACTTTCATCTTTATAAAACAATAACAAAAAAGAAGATGTTTGCTTTTTTCATATCTATTAAAATTTAAAAGAGGAAAAAAAAGTGAAAAAGCCAACGGCACGCAGTGTTCCTAAGTGGTCTCCATCCCAAGTACTGACTGCGCTCGACGCTGCTTAACTTCGGTGATCGGACGAGAACCGGTGTATTCAGCGTGATATGGCCGTTGCCGAGAGTGCTAGTTAATAATTCGAATTTAAATTAAGTGAGACAAATTAACCTTCATCATTTTAAAACAATAACAAAATGAAAACATGTTTGCTTTTTTCATATCTATTAAAATTTAAAAGAGGAAAAAAAAGTGAAAAAGCCAACGGCACGCAGTGTTCCTAAGTGGTCTCCCTCCCAAGTAGTGACTGCGCTCGACGCTGCTTAACTTCGGTTATCGGACGAGAACCGGTGTATTCAGCGTGATATGGCCGTTGCCGAGAGTGCTAGTTAATAATTTAATTTAATTAACTTTCATCTTTATAAAACAATAACAAAAAGATATATGTTTGTTTTTTCATATTGGTGGAATTTGAAAGAGGAAACAAAAGTGAAAAAGCCAACGGCACGCAGTATTCCCAAGTACTGTATGCGCTCGACGCTGCTTAACTTCGGTGATCGGACGAGAACCGGTGTTTCAGCGTGATATGGCCGTTGCCGAGAGTGCTAGGTAATAATTCGAATTTAAATTAAGTGAGACAAATTAACCATCATCTTTTTAAAACAATAACAAAAAGAAAATAAGTTTGCTTTTTTCAAATCTATTGGAATTTAAAAGAGGAAAAAAAAGTGAAAAAGCCAACGGCACGCAGTGTACCTAAGTGGTCTCCCTCCCAAGTAGTGACTGCGCTCGACGCTGCTTAACTTAATTCAGCGTGATATGGCCGTTGCCGAGAGTGCTAGTTAATAATTTGAATTTAATTAATTTTCATCTTCATAAAACAATAACAAAAAGAAGATATGTGTGCTTTTTTCAAATCGGGTGGAATTTAAAAGAGGAAACAAAAGTGAAAAACCAACGGCACGCAGTATTCCCAAGTACTGACTGCGCTCGACGCTGCTAACGTCGGCGATCGGACGAGAACCGGTGTTCTCAGCGTGATATGGCCGTTGCCGAGAGTGCTAGTTAAAAATTCGAATTTAAATTAAGTGAGACAAATTAACCTTCATCTTTATAAAACAATAACAAAAAGAAGATATGTGTGCTTTTTTCAAATCGGGTGGAATTTAAAAGAGGAAACAAAAGTGAAAAAGCCAACGGCAAGTAGTATTCCCAAGTACTGACTGCGCTCGACGCTGCTAACGTCGGCAATCGGACGAGAACCGGTGTTCTCAGCGTGATATGGCCGTTGCCGAGAGTGCTAGATAATAATTCGAATTTAAATTAAGTGAGACAAATTAACCTTCATCTTTTTAAAACAATAACAAAAAGAAAATATGTTTGCTTTTTTCATATCTATTGGAATTTAAAAGAGGAAAAAAAAGTGAAAAAGCTAACGGCACGCAGTGTTCCTAAGTGGTCGTCCTCCCAAGTACTGACTGCGCTCGACGCTGCTTAACTTCGGTGATCGGACGAGAACCGGTGTATTCAGCGTGATATGGCCGTTGCCGAGAGTGCTAGTTAATAATTTGAACTTAATTAACCTTCATCTTTATAAAAAATAACAATAAGAAGATATGTGTGTTTTTTCATATCTGGTGGAATTTAAGAGGAAACAAAAGTGAAAAAGCCATCGGCATGCAGTGTTCCCAAGTACTGACTGCGCTCGACGCTGCTTAACTTCGGTTATCGGACGAGAACCGGTGTATTCAGCGTGATATGGCCGTTGCCGAGAGTGCTAGTTAATAATTTGAATTTAATTAACTTTCATCTTTATAAAACAATAACAAAAAGAAGATATGTTTGCTTCTTTCATATCGGGTGGAATTTAAAAGAGGAAACAAAAGTGAAAAACCAACGGAACGCAGTATTCCCAAGTACTGTATGCGCTCGACGCTGCTTATTTTCGGTGATCGGACGAAAACCGGTGTTTTCAGCGTGATATGGCCGTTGCCGAGAGTGCTTGTTAATAATTCGAATTTAAATTAAGTGAGACAAATTAACCTTCATCATTTTAAAACAATAACAAAAAGAAAATATGTTTGCTTTTTTCATATCTATTGGAATTTAAAAGAGGAAAAAAAAGTGAAAAAGCTAACGGCACGCAGTGTTCCTAAGTGGTCGTCCTCCCAAGTACTGACTGCGCTCGACGCTGCTTAGCTTCGGTGATCGGACGAGAACCGGTGTATTCAGCGTGATATGGCCGTTGCCGAGAGTGCTAGTTAATAATTTGAACTTAATTAAC
This sequence comes from Phalangium opilio, assembly GCA_019434445.1. Taxonomy (NCBI): domain Eukaryota; kingdom Metazoa; phylum Arthropoda; class Arachnida; order Opiliones; family Phalangiidae; genus Phalangium; species Phalangium opilio. Next base: position 5,485 of record JAEQBA010002855.1, read on the forward strand.
CTTCATCTTTATAAAAAATAACAATAAGAAGATATGTGTGTTTTTTCATATCTGGTGGAATTTAAGAGGTAACAAAAGTGAAAAAGCCATCGGCATGCAGTGTTCCCAAGTACTGACTGCGCTCGACGCTGCTTAACTTCGGTTATCGGACGAGAACCGGTGTATTCAGCGTAATATGGCCGTTGCCGAGAGTGCTAGTTAATAATTTGAATTTAATTAACTTTCATCTTTATAAAACAATAACAAAAAGAAGATATGTTTGCTTCTTTCATATCGGGTGGAATTTAAAAGAGGAAACAAAAGTGAAAAACCAACGGAACGCAGTATTCCCAAGTACTGTATGCGCTCGACGCTGCTTATTTTCGGTGATCGGACGAAAACCGGTGTTTTCAGCGTGATATGGCCGTTGCCGAGAGTGCTTGTTAATAATTCGAATTTAAATTAAGTGAGACAAATTAACCTTCATCATTTTAAAACAATAACAAAAAAAAACATGTTTGTTTTTTTCATATCTATTAAAATTTATAAGAGGAATAAAAAGTGAAAAAAATCAACGGCACGCAGTGTTCCTAAGTGGTCTCCCTCCCAAGTACTGACTGCGCTCGACGCTGCTTAACTTCGGTTAACGGACGAGAACCGGTGTATTCAGCGTGATATGGCCGTTGCCGAGAGTGCTAGTTAATAATTAGAATTTAATTAACTTTCATCTTTATAAAACAATAACAAAAAAGAAGATATGTTTGCTTTTTTCATATCTATTAAAATTTAAAAGAGGAAAAAAAAGTGAAAAAGCCAACGGCACGCAGTGTTCCTAAGTGGTCTCCATCCCAAGTACTGACTGCGCTCGACGCAGGCCCATAACTCTGCGTCTACTGGAGATACGGGGATGTCCTTAGGATATGTTATAGTCCAAATTGTCAACCATCTAACCATACTAAAAACTTTGGGCTACGACAAACAGGGGCCGAGTACTTAAGCAAAACGTAACGAAACAAACCCCCTCCATAGGAAATGCATTAGACTATATTTTGCAGGCCCATAACTCTGTGTCTACTAGAGATACGGGGATGTCCTTTGAGAAGTTTTAGTCCAATTTGTCCCCCATCTAACCATACTAAAAACATTGAGCTACGACAAACAGGGGCCGAGATATTAAGCAAAATGTTCGTCAACTTTGGTATCGTCTCACTTATTTTTATTATGTTACTTATGATTTTTGCACTAAACTTTGAGGCTCATAACTCTTGTTCTACAAGTGATACTGGGATCTCCTTTGGATATGTTATAGTGATCTTTGCTCCCCATACAAGAATACTTTAAACTTGAGGCTACCACAATATCGTCGTCAACTTATTTTTTGTCTCACTTATTGTTAGAAGGTTACTTTTGATTTTTGAAAATAAACTTTGCAGGCTCGTAACTCTGTTTCTACTGGTGATACGGGGATGTCCTTTGAGTAGGTTATAGACCAATTTGTCCCCCATCTAGCCATACTAAGAATTAGGGCTACGACAAACAGTAGTCGAGTAATTAAGCTAATCGTAAACAAACAAACCCCTCCATAGGAAATACATTAGACTAAATTCTGGAGGCTCGTAACTCTGGTTCTACCAGAGATACGGGGATGTAAATAATGTGACCTTGACACAAATGTTCGGATAATTATAAAGGTCTTTGCATGTTCTAAGCAAAAAAAAAAAAACTTCGCGGTTTCGAACCTGTGGCCTTCCGGGAGTGAAGCGGATGCGATAACCGCTACACTAAAGATATGTTATTATTTTTAATCGAAAGAACAGGGTCAAGTAATTAAGCAATACGTCAAAAAACAAACCCCTCCATAGAAAATGCATTAGACTATACTTTGCAGGCTCGTAACTCTGTTTCTACTGGAGATACGGGGATGTCCTTTGAGTATGTTATAGTCCAATTTGTCCCCCATCTAACCATACTAAAAACATTGAGCTACGACAAACAGTAGTCGAGTAATTAAGCTAATCGTAAACAAACAAACCCCTCCATAGGAAATACATTAGACTAAATTCTGGAGGCTCGTAACTCTGTTTCTACCAGAGATACGGGGATGTAAATAATGTGACCTTGACACAAATGTTCGGATAATTATAAAGGTCTTTGCATGTTCCAAGCAAAAAAAAAACTTCGCGGTTTCGAACCTGTGGCCTTCCGAGAGTGAGGCGGATGCGATAACCGCTACACTTAAGTTATATTATTATTTTTAATCGAAAGAACAGGGTCAAGTAATTAAGCAATACGTGAACAAACAAACCCCTCCATAGAAAATGCATTAGACTATACTTTGCAGGCTCGTAACTCTGTTTCTACTGGAGATACAGGGATGTCCTTTGAGTATGTTATAGTCCAATTTGTCCCCCATCTAACCATACTAAAAACGTTGAGCTACGACAAACAGTAGTCGAGTAATTAAGCTAAACGTAAACAAACAACCCCTCCATAGGAAATACATTAGACTATACTTTGCAGCCCCATAACTCTGTGTCTACTAGAGATACGGGGATGTCCTTAAGATATGATATAGTACAAATTGTCCCCCATCTAACCATACTAAAAACTTTGGGCTACGACAAACAGGGGCCGAGTAATTAAGCTAAACGTAAACAAACAACCCGTCCATAGGAAATGCATTAGACTATACTTTGCAGGCTCGTAACTCTGTTTCTACTGGAGATACGGGGATGTCCTTTGAGTATGTTATAGTCCAATTTGTCCCCCATCTAACCATACTAAAAACATTGAGCTACGACAAACAGTAGTCGAGTAATTAAACTAAACGTAAACAAACAGCCCCTCCTTAGGAAATACATTAGACTATACTTTGCAGGCCCATAACTCTGTGTCTACTAGAGATACGGGGATGTCCTTAGGATATGTTATAGTCCAAATTGTCCCCCATCTAACCATACTAAAAACTTTGGGCTACGACAAACAGGGGCCGAGTACTTAAGCAAAACGTAACGAAACAAACCCCCTCCATAGGAAATGCATTAGACTATACTTTGCAGGTTCGTAACTCTGTTTCTACTGGAGATACGGGGATGTCCTTTGAGTATGTTATAGTCCAATTTGTCCCCCATCTAACCATACTAAAAATATTGAGCTACAACAAACAGGGGCCGAGTAATTAAGCTAAACGTAAACAAACAACCCGTCCATAGGAAATGCGTTAGACTATATTTTGCAGGCCCATAACTCTGTGTCTACTAGAGATACGGGGATGTCCTTTGAGAAGTTTTAGTCCAATTTGTCCCCCATCTAACCATACTAAAAACATTGAGCTACGACAAACAGGGGCCGAGATATTAAGCAAAATGTTCGTCAACTTTGGTATCGTCTCACTTATTTTTATTATGTTACTTATGATTTTTGCACTAAACTTTGGAGGCTCATAACTCTTGTTCTACAAGAGATACTGGGATCTCCTTTGGATATGTTATAGTACTCTTTGCTCCCCATACAAGGATACTTTAAACTTGAGGCTACCTCAATATCGTCGTCAACTTACTTTTTGTCTCACTTATTGTTAGAAGGTTACTTTTGATTTTTGAAAATAAACTTTGCAGGCTCGTAACTCTGGTTCTACCAGAGATACGGGGATGTAAATAATGTGACCTTGACACAAATGTTCGGATAATTATAAAGGTCTTTGCATGTTCCAAGCAAAAAAAAAACTTCGCGGTTTCGAACCTGTGGCCTTCCGGGAGTGAGGCGGATGCGATAACCGCTACACTAAAGATATGTTATTATTTTTAATCGAAAGAACAGGGTCAAGTAATAAAGCAATACGTGAACAAACAAACCCCTCCATAGAAAATGCATTAGACTATACTTTGCAGGCCCAAAACTCTGTGTCTACCCCAGTAGCACTAGCCTTCCGCATAACAGTCGGTTAAAGGTCGAATAGTCGGTTTACGGTCCAGTCAGCTGTACCATGCTTATTTCGATACTTTTCCGACTCATGAAGCCGACTACTTCTTTTAGTTGGCAATGCCGACATCTATCTGTCAGTTGGAACTGAGATGGTTTAAAGTAGGCTTGCCTACCGTCTAAAGAATTCCAACACATTTTTTGCCAATTGATTACCAACTCACTCGCGCTAGTCGTTATTGTGACGTTTAAGACGAGTAAAATTAAAAGCAAAGTTATTCTTAGGCCGTTTAGTAACCGACATTTATCCGACTGTTGGAACTGTGGTGGTTTGAAGTAGGCTTGCCTACCGTCCTAAACACGAAACCCACTTTTGCCAATTGATTACCAACTCCTTCCCGCTAGTCGGTATGGTCACGTTATAAAAGAGTAAAATGAAAAACGAAGTTGTTGTATAGGCCTTCTTTTTCCGTGGGACGGTTTTTTTTACTTTTACTATTCCGCAAAATGTATTAAAGACATTTCAATACTTGGTATCACTATCCTTTACTATAAGCGAATCAAGCCTCGAGTTAAGGCTTGATCGTCGCAAAACCGTCGGGCCTCGAGTTAAGGTTTGATCGTCGCAAAAGCGTCGGACCTCTTGCTGACAGGCGGTTAAGTCGACTCTCAAACATGTTGGATGAGGGTCCTATTTCATTCGTGTCGTAACAGTCGGTAAACCAGTGGGCCGTCGTCCCACCGGGCGGACATTTCGATTCTCAAACCCTTACTCTACCAGCCCTTTACCGACGATTTACCGTTCCTATACTAAAAAGCCGCGAAATCGTCGGATTGAGCGCGGCTTTAGGTAGGCATAATGACGCCGACATATAGTCGGCCAACAGTCGTTTTATAGTAGCCTCAAAACAGTAGGAAAACCGGCGGGCCATCGTCCCTCCAGGCGGACATTTCGACTTTCAAAACATTACTCTCCCGACTTATTAGTGACTTTTTACCAACTCGTCGGTAACACACAAAGCCGACCATGTAGGCCCTACGTCGGCAGTGCTACTGGGGTACTAGAGATACGGGGATGTCCTTTGAGTACACTGAGAGAAATATCTGTACTTTCTACAGACGTTTTTGACAGTATTGAAACGTGAGAAAGATTTACAATGTTTTTCTTTTAATAAGAAAAACAGTAGAATAGTTTTTACAATAAAACAATGTATGTCTGTATAGTTTACCATAGGAACTGTTATTTTTATTACTAACTGTAGAACATACAGATCTGTTACTGTAAACTGAGTTACACGGTTTTCTACTGTATATATCACAGAATCGTTTTACCGTAGGAACAGTCATTATTACTACTGACTGTAGAAATTACAGAACTGAGTCTGTAAACTGGAATACACGGTTTAATACTGCAATTGTTACAGAAATGTTTTAACTGGGAAACTGTCGTTTTTACTACTGACTGTAGAAATTACAGAACTGCGTCTGTAACTGGAATTCACGTTTTAATACTGCAAATATCACAGAAATGTTTTAACTGGGAAACTGTCCTTTTTACTACTGACGGTAGATATTGCAGATCTGCTTCTGTAAACAAGTATACACGTTTTAATACTGCAAATATCACAGAAAGGTTCTAACTGGGAAAATGTATTTTTTACTACTGACGGTAGAAATTACAGAACTGGGTCTGTAAACTGGAATACACGTTTTAATACTGCAAATATCACAGAAATTTTTTAACTAGGAAAATGTCTTTTTACTACTGACGGTAGAAATTACAGAACTGCGTCTGTAAACTGGAATTCACGTTTTTAATACTGCAAATATCACAGAAATGTTTTAACTGGGAAACCGTCCTTTTTACTACTGACGGTAGATATTGCAGATCCTCTTCTGTAAACAAGTATACACGTTTTAATACTGCAAATATCACAGAAATGTTTTAACTGGGAAACTGTCTTTTTTACTACTGACGGTAGAAATTACAAATCTGCGTCTGTAAATAACTGGAAAGCTGTCCTTTTTACAATTCCCTCTAAAAGTTACAGCTTTGCTTCTGTAAACTGGAATATCGGGTATGTAGTGTAAGATTTATAAATCGAGTTGGACTTCTAATAGCTTCTTGATCAAATAAAAGCAACTCCTTTCATTACTTCCTCTTCCTTTTAAAATAATATAGTATGGCGTAACTAAATAAAATATTAGCCGTAAATTGCACCGCGCCTGAAGTTTCCTGAACCAAAGAATATTGTCAAAAGCTCAAAACCCAACATCTCACTTTGTAATATATTACTGTTGAAAAGAAATTATATCGTGCCAGCGTGTTTTTCCTGGAAATTACCTTCACCTTTATCAAGATACTTTCAGCTTATCCCCTTCTCCAGTATTCTTCCATTTTCCTAAAAACTGCTTTTAACTCCGAAATTAGTGATTAGGCAGTTATGGCTCTGCTCTCTTATGCATATAATTCCTTCATGAACAGCCGTGGACCGTTTTCCATGGAAGAAAATAACGGAGAGGGTTTGAATTAAATTAAAGACTCTTAATGTCGAGGCCTATATTTTGGGACTCCTTGCGTCCCAATCTACAGAATGTGTATATTAAATTTAACTTAAAATTGTTTTAAACCCATAATGACGCTATAAACGTTTTAGTATCGGAAAAATGTATCGATTAACCCTTAAACTTCATTAACTTACAGCCCGAAACTAACGCGAATACACGGTAAAAATCTCCGTCGCCACTGTAATATGGAGAAACTACATCAACGTATCCGGGTACGAAAGTGACTCTTGATTATGATTTGAACATATATATATATATATATATATATATATATATATATATATATATATATAAAAAAAAAATAATAAAAAACACAATTAGTCTATTAGGATAAAAAACTTATACATTATACACTTACTAAATAACCGTTTATGCTACGCTAATGAGACTAACGTCATTAGATTCTCCGAGTCCTAGTTGGCCCGAAAAAGTGTGACGCGTTTTAATTACGCTTAATTTCGTATCGGTAAGAGTAAGAAAATTGAATCAATTCAAATACAAAAATTTTGCATTTAGGTGTTGGTTTTAATTATGTACTTAATTAGCGACTTAATGCAGCATTTTAAAATTAACATAGTTGAACTCTTCGCATCTTAACAGACTTCGACAAGTGCGTTTTTTAATATAACTTAATAAGAACTTAAAGGGTATGGGAATTTACAATTTCATATCATATTTTAGCACGAAAGTGGTATTATATTACACTTTCAAGTCTCTACTTTCAAAATATAAAGTTTTTAATATAATTGAACCAAAGTTTCTATTTTTAAAATCCATTGGAAAATCACGAAAACTCAGCTTCGATATATAAATTATTTTGTCTTGTCAGCTTGTTCGGTTGGTTTATGACATCACACGGGCAAACCTATACAAGCGAGAGCGAGCCCGAGCTATACCCGTCTCGTGCTCTGTCTATGCTTTGATAGCGGAGAGAGTGGCACCATCTCGCGTGCGTGACGTCAAAAACAAGAAAACGTTGTAGCCTTTCTTAAAGACTTTTAAAAAGTGGATTTTAAATAATTTCATATGAAGCATTTTCAAATGCATATTGCCAAATAACTAGAAATCGGAGAATTAAAAGCTTGATATTTCTGAATTCACAGTAATTAATTCTATCTTTTGCTATATAAATCAGAGGTTTTTCAAACGAAGCTTCTCATACCCTTTAAGCTTACTGAACATTATTTTGGACTTTTACAACTGAAAATTTGGTTAGGCTTAGTGATTTATCTATTTAACTAATCAACAATTAGTCGTATGATAATAAGACTTAGATCGGTAGATTCCTCGCATTCCAAACTATTGAAAGACCTATCAGTTTAATTTGTCAGAGTTAATGTTGACCCGAAGGGCCGAAAATATTAATTTAACGTGAGTTATTAAGAGCAAATATTTTCCCCGAACTCAATTTCTCAAAACGGGATAGGCTTCTAGAGAGTTGTTGTGGAACCGAATAGTTGAATAATTTTCAATTTTGTTCAAAATTAATTACGGGCCCTAATTAAGCGAAATGAAGAAGAAAAATATTTATTCATTATTTTTTATTGGGTCAACAAACCCACTTTCCATTCCTGGTATATAGGTTCTTTGGGAGAACTTGTTTGCTATTTTACTCCTTTTTCGTTTCTAATAGAAAATGAGATGATTCATAAAATTTTCCATTTGGGGTTGGGGTTTTGTGGATGTTCAGAGAAACCTGTCTTTGTCCAAAGTAAATATCAACCCTCCTACCCCCAACTTGGCACCAGGCTTTCAATCGGGTCAGTGCGAAGAAGGGGGAGATTTCACGAGAGGTTCTTAGGTTTGCTCCCTTCCTTGGTTGGGGGTAATAGTTTTATAGTACCACAGTATAAGCCAGGAGAGACGGAAAAAAACTACCATGAACGGGTGTGTCGGGCTTCATAATAAAAAAAGCTAAATACCGGCGTTATACTCTTTGGTTGTAAACCCCCTTTTTGCACCTTGCATCAAGTTGCATGGATATTTTGCCACAAGGATAAGAAAACTTTCAACGAAAACGAGCATTTCATTCTTCAAGCGTCGAGGAAAGCTATATTCAAAACTCTTTATAAAATCGTAAGTACATTTCATTTATAAATGATCTAGGCTACGGCAAAACTACTGAAAACTTGTAAAAAAATTTGAAGATTCCTTACAAATCTTTGAAATATAAATAATGCCATATTTTAATCTTAAAAATGGTCTCTATGTTGAAGCTGAATAATGCTAAGAATATATGAGGTATTAGATTACTCAATTAGCACTGTAAATTAGGAACCACATTATTAAGCCAGGAGTGTTTTTTGGTTTTAAATTTCTGATTGGAAACGTACAGTACAGTCATATCCATTATTACAAATCTGGATTTAATTGATGTACAGTAAGTGTAATAGCCTATAGTTGAGGATTTATTTAAATATGGGTTAATTTCAATGTCAGACTTATCAAGATTAAACCTATACCTACATCGTTATCATAACTTTCTTTGTAAAGTTATCATTTACTTTAAAACGATTAAAATGGTTAGTTATCTTAGTAGTTAATGACCATGTCTTAATTTAGGTTTTCGTCCATCATACGAATTGTAATTTTAAAGAGACGTACGAAGCCTTCATTTTAAAGTCATGAGTGATGCAAAAGTAAGTTTTACTTAATTTTTTAAATATATTTTGTTTAATAGGGACTTGGCAGTACTATGGCATGCAAACTCACTCTCTAGAGGTTCCACTCTAGGTAGAAAGTATACCAAGAAGGGGGGTCAGAAGAGGGGCTAAAATAGCTTCCACTCTGCAAAAAAGAAATACCATAATGGCGGCAGAGGGTGGAAATACCCCCAAATTGCCAAGTCCCTATATAGATAGCTTTCAGAAGGTATAGTAGTACGTCACACCCTCCCAAGTCTTACCGCTGTTCTGGTAGTCATATTGGGTGGTCTCAGCTTCATCCCTGCTTTTAACCCCCAATATGGCAGCGTAAATTACGTCACGAGACTCGGCTCCTCCTCCAACTGAAAGCTCTCTATACTCGTAAATTCAGAATTCTACTTATTCGGGTGGCTTGCAATAAAAAGCGGTTTAAATTTTGAAACTGCTAAAACTTATTATTTCACTGAAGTATATTTTTTAGATTTAATTTATAGGTCGAATTAATTCCGATAGCAAGTGATTTAATTATTGATTTGTTATCTTAAGCCTTAGTAATTGATAACAAGATGGCCCAAGTGTTGGGCTCATAAAACTAGCTACCTTTTTTTTGACTAATCCCTTGACTCCCTTATAAAATCGCCAATGATTTAGTGAGTAGCGCCTAAACGCGTATCCTATCATTAAAATTGCCAATGATATAGTGAGTAGCGCCTAAACGCGTATCCTATCATTAAAATTGCCATTGATTTAGTGGGTAGCGCCTAAACGCGTATCCTATCATTAAAATTGCCAATGATTTATTGAGTAGCGCCTAAACGCGTATCCTATCATTAAAATTGCCAATGATTTAGTGAGTAGCGCCTAAACGCGTATCCTATCATTAAAATTGCCAATGATTTAGTGAGTAGCGCCTAAACGCGTATCCTATCATTAAAATTGCCAATGATTTAGTGAGTAGCCCCTTGACGCGTAACCCTCCCTGATTCGTAAGCGATTGAAAGAGAAAGAAAAAAATTTAGTATGAAATTTCGCAACACGTGGAAATAATTTCGAATTCGTCCCACACCCTCTTTAGTTGAGAGATGGACACGCGATAATACCCGAAACGTCATATTCTTGTGGCATTGGCTCGCCTAAGCACATACCAAATTGCGGAAAAAAACCACCCCCACAACTTCCATCTCTTGTGATTAGCCCCATCGTAGATATTATACGAAGTGGCTAGAAAATAGCTTTGTGTCGGACTTCGCTCTCCCTTTAAGAAATCACCGAGGGGGTAGACACTTTGGATCTCTGTGTACACCAGAGTTCAAAAGAGTTCAGCTTTGACAGTGCATTGAGTTCAAAGCCTTCGACACTAAGAGTTCAGCTTTGACAGTACATTGAGTTCATGACATATTGTACACCTGAGTTCTCAAGTGTCTACCCCCTCGGAAATCACTAAGAGAGGCTGCAGCGTGAAAATGATTCCCCCTTTCTTTTAACTTGAACCATTTTAGAAAACGATCGCATGATATACATAGTTCCCATGCTAGGAGGATCCATACCATTTACACAGGGAGGCCAGGCTTCAGGTGTTACACAAGGAGGCCTGCCTCACTAGGTGAGGCTAAAGCCAGGCCTATTGAAAATGGTATGGATCCTCCTAGCATGGGAACTATGTATTGTAATAATCCATTTATTAGAGCCATAACGTACTTTAAAATCAAAGAATAAAATATATTCGTCCACTATGTTATTTATATATATATATATATATATATATATATATATATATATATATATATATATATATATATATATATATATATATAAATCATAAATTATATATATATAAATCATAAATTTCGAGGAAAACCCAAGAAATTTGGCATAAAATTTAGTTTTAAAGAGAGAATGAAGTGATGAGACAAGTTGCATTTATTTGAGAAGTTCAAAAACAATAATAAATCGTAAAGTTTGAAAATAATTTTTATAACCAGAATTTTATCCCTTGTAGCTTATTTATTTTAATTTCGCTCAGATATATAAGTATGGCTACAAGAAAGTTATGGTTTGAATTCCTACTCAAATTTAGGTCCGGGTAACTCGCGTCAATTCACTATTGGGTAGAGGGAGGTTCTGAAGATTATTGAAGGAACTACGAAGAAGCTATCAGCGGGCGGGTTAAAATTATTTGAAATACGTCACAAGCACCACGTGACAACAACATACAAAGACTCCACATAGAGTGGGACTGGACACCTAGTCCTCGTTATTCGCCAGATTTCAGCGCCAATTCCCCGAAGTGCTTGTTTTCGAAATAAAACCAACTAAGTTTCTTTGAACCACGCCTCTCCTCGGTCACGTGACTCTGACGTATTTCAAATAATTTTTACCCACCCACCGATGCCTTCTTAACAGTCCCTTTAAAATAAATGAAAATGGCTAGGGATGTCTTTGGAGATAGGCTTAACCTAAAGGAATGCAGCGGTTTGAGGTTGCCAACTTGAATTAAATTTAATACAAAAATAATCATGTGTTGCATTGATACTATTAAGCACATTAGAGTCCGAGCGCGCTCAACATGGCTCTTACACGTTGTGAAATATTTCAAATATTTCTCTGTATTTTTTAATTTATTTTTCTTCTTAATTTTCAAACTACTAATTCAAAATCTCAACATTTAAATTTTAACAAAAAAAACCACCTGTATAAATAAAACTACTAGAATCTTTTTTGTCAATACCATATCTAATCCTATTATTTTTGTAAACTTGAAAAACACCTTTGTAAAGCAAGAGAGTTGGGGTCCAGTGATAAACCAGTGACGCACGTGTAAGAATAAACATTTTTGACATCACTGGTTTATCACTGGACCCCAACTCTCTTGCTTTACAAAGGTGTTTTTCAAGTTTACAAATTTAATAGGATTAGATATGGTATTGACAAAAATGGTTCTAGTAGTTTTATTTATACAGGTGTTTTTTTGTTGTTGTTGTTAAAATTGAAATGTTGAGATTTTGAATTAGTAGTTTGAAAATTAAGAAGAAAAATAAATTAAAAAATACAAATAAATATTTGAAATATTTCACACTGGGACCGTCCATAAACTACGTCACGCGAAAAAAAGCATTTTCTAACCCCCCCGTCCCCCCAGATCACGCTTCGTCACGCTTTTCTCAGACCCCTCCCCTAAAAACCACGTCACATTTCTTTAACCCCCCCTCCGCACTATGATTTGTCTTAATTTACAAATTTAATTTGATTAATTTCTTGAGTGATATGCCGCCCCCTCAGAAATATTTTGCTCGGCTGAAAATTCGAAGTTCTCTTCCGTTTTAAGCTTTTTCCATCTGATTGACCTTTAGAATTTTAATGTCTGGATGTGCTTTTTATAAGCTTCAAAAAAGTTCCATAAAGCTTAGTTAAATGGGCACACTTTTTAGGTTTCGACACTGTAACCGAAAACAGACTAATCAAGCTTGAGATTTAGAAAATTTGCCAAAGAAACGAAACCATTTCAATCGGCAGGGGGATTTGATTCATCCTCACAAATAATAGGGGCGAATAAACAGAGACATAAGAGTTTACGTTGTTTATTTTAAATGCGCTATTTAAATTGGCTATAAAAAGGTGTAAATAGTAGATAATTGCTTAAATTTTCTACTATTTAAGCGATGATGGAATAACAATTTTGGAACATTATTGTAACGGTGGACTTTGGAATGTTGTGTTTCTTCTTCTATAACATAAGAGAGCCAATCGGCCTCTTACTGACTTCGTAACAAAATCAATGCTAAATGTGACGTCACGCATCGAAGAACCCCTCCCTCCCCCTTGTTACGGACCGTCACAAATTTAGAAACCCCCTCTCCCCATAAGAGTGTGACGTAGTTTATGGACGGTCCCACTCCCGCAAGTAATACGCAGTATTACTAGGATTTTTTTTTTGGTAGTTAATTTTACAATTTTAAACAATTTATACATTTGATACATTTTCATTTTGCGCGTACAATAATTGGATTGGTCGCTTAATTTCACTGCCATTTCGCATTTTAACTAAACATGATCTTATTTTTGAATCTCTTCTCACCATTGCAGTTTCACCTTTACATGTCTGCCATCTTGGATTAATCGTTTTCATTCACCAATCACATTAATCAGTGATTAGAAAAATAAATTATGACCCGAACTGAGCCCCATAAGTTTCATTGACAAATTAAATTTTGATATAGAATCACGCAACGATGTTCAAGTGCCCAGTTTCAAGTTGCTTTTCAACCAATATTTACAAAGAATTTGTAAGCCACTTATCATTCCACAAACATGACCACAATATGCTATATCGATGCCCCATTTCATCTTGTGGGAAGATACACGCGAATTATAATTCCTTCAGAAGCCACGCCCAACGCATCCATAAAGATTTTAGTAACCATCAGTGTAATGTTAACTCTAATACGGTTTTAAGTGTAGGAATAAACCACACGTGCAATGTGAAAGACTGTAGTGATTCTTTCAGTCACATGACCCTTCTAATTTCCCATCTAAAATCTCACATAAAAAAAAGACTCCAGTCTCTTGTCCTTTGTGCAGGACCACTTTTGTTAAGTATACTCTAATAGGATCATTTACCAGTCATATTTCGAGAAAACATAAGACAGGCCTTACCAAAAATCAGACATCAAACTGCGATGTAGAACAAAATTGCAACACGATCCTCGAAACTTCAAACCATGAGGCAGTCAACGATAATGATATGGAACAATATACTTCAGTTGATGAGCAACAATCTGGTAAAGAGCGTTGCAATTTGCCAGAACTTTACAAGAGAAATTTGGGACTATTTTACTTGAAGTTACAAGCCGTTAAATATGTTCCAAGCTCTACAATTCAGATAGTTGCTGAAGAAATAGCGAATTTGCAATCCCTTGAAAAAAAATTAATCACTGATAAACTTTATGAGGATATGAGAAAGGCTGGTTTAGAAGAAAGCGTCATTAAAGAAATTTTAGGAATAGGTTCGGGACATAACTTCGCTGAAAAAGCTAATGAGGAGCTCAAATCTATTCATCGGCGCCATGGGTATTTTAAGGAGCAGTTTAAATATATTGACCCAGTACCGGTTTTTCTTGGTTACCATAACCTCAAAAAGTGCTTCTTGCATTACGTACCTATTAAGGAGTCATTAAAAAATCTCCTTTCAAATACTGAAGTGGCAAAGCTCTTAACGTTTCCCAAACCTTCGTACAAAGTTGGAGAAAATCAAGTCCTTAGTGACATATCAGATGGTAAAATATTTTGCCAAGATTTTCTAGTCGGTAAAGGAAATTCTCTGCAATTGTTAATATTCCAAGATGCGTTTGAATGTGTTAACCCGTTAGGATCTGCCAAATCGATTCATAAAATTTTAGGAATATATTATACACTCGTCAACATACCGCCTGAGTACAGGTCAACAATTAACCATATTCAACTAATATCTTTATGCAAAACCAAACACCTGAAAAATCATGGACTTAACAACTGTTTTAAAATGCTTATTAGTGAACTGAAGGTACTCGAAACTGAAGGAATAGACCTTAATGATGGTACAAATTTAAAAGTTCATTTAATTTGCCTCCTTGGGGATAATCTTGGAAGTCATGAAATTGGAGGTTTTCAGTGCAATTTTTCCAAGGGCCATATTTGTAGGTTTTGCTTGGTGAAAGCGGAAAACTTAAACAGCACTGACGCTTTTGAACGTAGAAACACACAAAACTACAATGAAGCAATTGCGAAACTTCGAGATAACCAGAATTTGAAAACGTTTATGGGAGTTAAAGATAATTCCCCATTTAATGAGCTGTCAAATTTTCACGTTTGCTTCCCCGCCCTAGCCCCGTGTCCTAGCGCATGATTTGTTCGAGGGGGTTGTAGCGTATGACCTTTACGAGTTCTTGTCATATTTCATTGAAAAAAAGAAATGGCTTTCATGGACAAACTACAACTGGCTTGTGTCCGAGTTCTCATTTCAAGGAACGGATTCTGGTAACAAGCCTTGCCAAGTTAATCAAACGAATAGAAAAATTACAGGTGATGCGTCCCAAATCTGGTGTCTTCTACGATTTTTTTCCTTGATTGTTAAAGACAAAATCCAAGATTTTTGCGATCCAGTGTGGGAATTATATTTGCTGTTGAAAACCATTGTTGAAATTGTTACTTCTCCAAAGATTTCGAAAAATGGTGTCGCCGCATTATTGTTTATGCTACCGAAGTATAAAAAAGGCCTCCTTTTGACTTTTCCTGACTATAAACTTAAAGCCAAGCATCATTACTTAATTGACCACTACCCAGAACTTATTTTGCAATTTGGACCCCTGATAAGACTGTGGACTTTACGCTTCGAAAGTAAGCATACTGTTTACAAACAAATGGCGGCCAATACCAAGAACTTCATCAATATAACTAAGACGCTAGCGGAGAAACATCAATATCAACAAGCATACTATTCCGCAGGCTCACCATTTCCTCCGCGGCTACAATATACGAATTCTATCCAATTTAACACGGAAAATTTTGAAGAAGGCTTTATAAAAGAGACTCGTGACCTTAACATTAATTCCAGTAACACTATTTGTACAGCAAAGTTGGAATTCAAAGGAACAGCATATGTGAAAGGAAAAATCGTGGTGTACCAAGTATCTGATGATTATTTGCTTGTGGGTCAGATTATAACAAACTTCGTGAAAGATGAAACTGAGCTGTATCATTTGATTACACTATTTCAAACAAAATACTTGGCCAGTTTACATGCCTATGAGTTATTAGACTTATTTGAAACAAAATTAGTTAGCAACACAACGTTGGCCGATTATTATCCTCTCTCATGTTATCAAGTTTTTGGGAAAAGCATTATTACACTAAAACACGACGTTCATCACCGTTAGTGGATAGGTTTTTGGTTTTTGTGCATGCAACGACTATAAAAAAGGGTGAGGTTTAAAATTATCTCTTTCAGCGACTATAATAGCGTTTTCCTTTGGGTCCTCGCGGAGCGCTCCCAAGGAGCAATAAAAATGGTAGTAGTAGTTTCCAGCTTCGTTAAAGACTGTTTTTGAAGAATAGGATCTCCTAGTTTTATTCCTCCATGGGAGCGCTCCGCGAGGACACAAAGGAAAACGCTATAAGATATTACTAGCCGCTATGTGAAGAAATTATATATTTTCAGAATAATCATATTTAAAAAATGAAATAAAATAGGATGCATTTTATTTACTAAAAATTATCATTAAAAATAAATTAAAAATTAATAGCTTTTATTCGAAGATAAAAAATCCGTTTTATCTGTAAATAAATTATTTTTCTCTGTATGTATTTAGTGCATATTGGTCAACCCCACTAAGAAATACAAATTAGATTTCGGTGAAATTTGCCTGACCCAAAAAACCCAGTCCCTGATAATCCTAACATATATCCAGCCTGACTAAGACAATTGTGTATTTTAATAATGACGTGAGATTTGTCCTTTAACCCTCCTCCCCCAAAGATATTACCAACACAACAAGACGCAGCCACCATAATAATAGCCAGCATTGTATTTATAAAGAAATGACGTGAGATTTGCTCTTTGCTTTTCCATAGCAACTCCGATTCGCGTTCGCTGATTTGCTCTGAGCATATAGGCCTAATTGAAAAATATTTAAATTACTAGTGAATTCCCGCTAAGTCTATTGTAATTTTTTTACTAATGAATTAGGCCTATTTAAAGGATAAAAAATCGATAAAAAATCACTTGTTGTCACAATTAATTTTCTCTTCAATTTTATCCCATCATTATAGTTAATCTTAATTTTACAATACAGGTGGGCGATATGGATAATCCAATATTGGTTCCCGAAGGATTTTCTGAAAACAACAATAACGTTGACTTAAAAGAGTGTGTTTCCAATATCTGCATTTCCTTATCCGAAGAAGAAAATTTTAACGTTGTTTTACAACTCAAGGATTTCGGTGTAGACTGTATAAACGATATGCAGTTCTTGACGGAGGAAGATTTAAAATCGATTAAGATTTTAAAACCAATACAAATAAGAAAACTTCTTAATTTTGGGAATTCGCTGAAAAAAGGTAAGACCTATTGACAAAAATATCCTGCTTAAAATAATCACTCTCATACTGAAAAGTATATATACTATGAAATAGCAATAAAATTTAAAATTTAATATTATTAAATAGTTACAAGTGAATCTTTCACTGTATCTGATGCGGCTGAAAAGCCCGGGACTAGCTCATCTTTTCCGAATCATGCTAATGACCATAATAATTCTAAGGTAATTTATGTCAATTCAAACATTTTTTCAAGAATAAGGAATACTTACGGTTTATTAATTTTAATTGCAATTTCCAGAATAAGCAGTGCAATGTACTAAGGTGTAATAAATGGCTTGATTCGTATGCCTTGTCAGAAGATATTTTCCCAAAACACGTCCAACAAAGTTTAGGGAAAGGGAAAAGAATTAACGAATCCATGAAGCATCAAGTCATAAGGTCAATTTACACAGATGTTCTGAAGAAATGCGATCGCCCATCCCGTAGTAATATGAGAAAAGTCACGGAATTGTTTGTGAGAAAATATCCAAATGCAATCGATGACAGAATCTTTGATGAAAAAACTGGTTCCGGATATGAGAGTTTTTTGCAACAAATTTTCTACAAACTTGACAACTTGTCTAGAATCACGGAAAATAAAATGCCTCAAGTCAAGAGGAAATCTACGGAAAAAGCAAAACGTAACAAAAGACCATGTGAAATGCTCCCCACGAAGATTGGATTCAAACCAGTACTAAGTACTTTGGACGCTGAAAATGGTCAAAAGCTCATGGATGAGCTAAGGCAAATGTTTTTAACTAGTAATCCTGATACAGAACTTGTTCGGGGAATTCTCAGACAAAGCTACGCCTTTCAAAGATCACACATCATTGAACCAAGCGCGAGTGTTGAAGAACTGAAGTCGAATTGGCCGTTTCTCTTTGAAAGTTTTGGCATGGCTACTCATTTGAATGAACTTTTAGGCCAAGATCTTCAAGATATGTTCAAAAGATTTTTCGCTGAAAAAAGTACTCTAATTCTAGGGTACTTTTCCAAAAGTAAAAAAACTAGCGTGCAAACCATCGTAACTGCACTCCAAGAAGATGACCATAAGGATAAAAAACAAGCTGTAATAGCAGCTGTAATTACTCTTATTATGGACCATTTTAAGGAGGACCCAAAAGAAATTTTTCCAGTTTTTGAGGTAGTATCACTATAATCTATCATTAACCAATTTAACCAAAAGTAACGTACTAGATATAAATATGACACCATGGTTCCTATAAGGTATTGAGCGTAAACTGAATGAGCAACTCTAAAATAACACAATACTCTTTAGTCTTTATGCCTATAGAGTAATGTCAGTTCTACGTATGCAAACGTCATACCCTTCTATCTCTTAGCTCAGTGCCATCCCCCTACCAGGCGCGTACAGTATCCTCTCTTACAAAAGCGCGCCTAGAGGGAGGGATACACCGTCTACTCCCCTCTCAACCGACACTACTCTGCTTCCCAAAACGTAATTCAATGATATAAATCGGTGAAGATTATTCTCTTTACGCAATAAAATAAGTCCGATTAAGCTCAATCACTAATATTTAATGTAAATTACACGTTCGACAGTGTCATACTAATGTCTATTATGTTACTTATGCTTTAATTCAAATTATTTTACTCTCTTACAACCATGGAAAGGTTTAGTTATTATGAGTTTGTCGAACGAAATAACTTTATAAGCAAAATTAAAACGTTGACTTTTTTCGGTTTTATTTAGGCGGGAACTCATTTAAATGAAGTTGAAAAAAAACTCCCAGCGCATCCTTGTCTAGTTGTTATAGGTATTCATTCCTTTTTAAGCCGTTTTATTTCAAAAATATAAATAATATATTTTCTAATGTTGCAAAGGGGATAGTTTGGGAAAGGCGAACTACTACCTTATTTCGGCAGACCGAAAAATATTGAATGACCACATTGATCCCTCTCACTTGGCAACTGGAATTTTCATGTTCTTTGGCCTATACTACATGATGAACATCGCGTACCCAGAGACGACACCTCTCACTATGGAATTTATCCAAAGGTACATTTTCTCATAAAAAAATTATACTTTGTCACTGGTCGGAACCAATACAAATTTCCCAGATGATATGTAACGTTTAATGGGACCATATGCGATTTTAATAACTCTGTAAACGTTGCTTGTTTCAAAACATGTTTCGAGCAGTTTCAGATAGTGAATTGCCTTGTACAACGTAGTCTACTTTCATCTTGGAATTTCTTAAAGGGATACTAAAGAGGAAAATCAAGTGATTTTTTATAGATTCTTCTACTAATTATAACACCTATCTGCCTTTAGTTAAACATCCAGGGCATACCTCCGAATGATTTCAAAAATCAAAGGACTTTGAGATTTCAAACAATTTTAAATTACCCTCCGACCAATCGCGTAATGCCCTGCCTTTTTGTTAACAAAATTTCCGTCGCACGCTCCATGTCAAATGAAATTTATGGCGAGATTTTATAAAAATGGCGCGCGATGTGACAATCATGGCGCGAGATATAGAGCTTGCCACGTAAATTTTGATGGTAAAAAGGAAGGGCGTTACGTGATTAAAATTATGTTTGAAATCTCAACGGTATTTTAATTTTAAAATCACTTGGAGGTATTTCCTGGATGTTTAACCATGCAGATAGGTCTAATAATTAGTAGAAGAATCTATAAAAAAAACTTGATTCTCCTCTTCAGTCTCCCTTTAAGAGGCACTAAAATTACAGATTTGTCCCTTTAATCAACTCATGGTCTGTAAATGTAAATTGAATATAATAATCCGATTTACAATTTTGCCGCCCTTATGAAAATTTATTCACATTTCGCCTCTAAGTATGAATGAATTTTCGTAAGGTGGCAAATTTTGTAAATTACATCAACCATATAAAGGAATTAGCGGTGGAGTCGAGAATCTGATCATAATGTTTATAACTATAGGTATAATTAGTAATTTTGGGTTTTTTATTACAGATGTATAGCAAGGATTAGTCCAGAAAACCCGAAGGAGGAAGTAAATGTTAAAATTTTGTTCTTAATCAACAAAATTTTCCAGTTTGACTGGCTAGTGTAAAAGACAATTAAGTGAAGTTGGTAGTCTTTGTTTGAAAACTTAGTGAAAGATAACTCTTTTTTATCCTTTCTTAATAAATGTAAACCTTATAAAAATAAAACTAAATTGACATGTTTAACCTACGTGTGAATTATATTTTAGCTTACTTAGTTTTAAATTAAAATCAGCTAAAATCAGCTAAAATGGCTTTCAGGAAATAATGAAATTTTTCTCATTTTTTGTAGTTATATAGGCTACACTAATTTTTTTTATCCGTAAAAATATAGATTTTATCGCAGACGTAACGGTACAATTCACGGTGGTTTCTGTGAAAAACACAGATTCTTAACGCAGACCGTAACAACTGACAGATATTTAATGCAGGCTTTAAATGTTGAAAGTACTGTTTTTTCTGTATAACTTGCAGATTTTTAACGCTGATCATATTTGTTAAAATAACAGATTTTTAAGGAAGACCGTAACTTTAAAATTTGCAGTTTTTTCTGTACAAATGACAGATATTTAACGCAGACCATTACTGTTACATTTATTTTTATTCAGTTAACATAACAGATAGTTAACGCAGACTTTAAATGTTAAATGAACAGTTTTTTCTGTAAAAACAACTGATTGTTTAAGCAGACCATAACTGTAAACTTTGCAGTTTTTTCTGTAACTACAACAAATTTTTAACGCAGACCATGACTGTTAAAGGCACAGTAGGTTTCTGTAAAAATAACACATTTTTAAAGCAGTTATTGTCTGTAAAAAATACAGATTTTGAAAGCAGTTATTGTCTGTAAGAAATACAGATTTTGGAAGCAGTTATTGTCTGTAAAAAATACAGATTTGGAAAGCAGTTAATTTCTGTAAAAAATACAGATTTTGGAAGCAGTTAATTTCTGTAAAAATTACAGATTTTGAAAGCAGTTATTGTCTGTAAAAAATACAGATTTTGAAAGCAGTTATTGTCTGTAAAAAATACATGTTTACTACTGCAAAATTAGCAGTTATTGCTGACAACATTACAGATTATCATTGCAGATCAAAACTGTATAATTGACAATTTTTCCCGTAAAAATTACAGATTTATATTTTACACCTGAACAGAACATTTCTGTTCTTAGCAATAACGAAACATCTGTTAATACTACTTATTTTTTCTGAAAAATCAATGGGCAGACTTATCTGTACAATTTACATTAGTTTTCAGGCATCACGTGCTGCCAGAAGATTTCTGTAATTTTTACAGAACTATTTTCTCTCAGTGTAGGTTTTAGTCCAATTTGTCCCCCATCTAACCATACTAAAAACATTGAGCTACGACAAACAGGGGCCGAGATATTAAGCAAAATGTTCGTCAACTTTGGTATCGTCTCACTTATTTTATCATGTTACTTATGATTTTTGCACTAAACTTCAGAGGCTCATAACTCTTGTTCTACAAGTGATACTGGGATCTCCTTTGGATATGTTATAGTGATCTTTGCTCCCCATACAAGGATACTTTAAACTTGAGGCTACCACAATATCGTCGTCAACTTATTTTTTGTCTCACTTATTGTTAGAAGGCTACTTTTGATTTTTGAAAATAAACTTTGCAGGCTCGTAACTCTGTTTCTACTGGAGATACGGGGATGTCCTTTGAGTATGTTATAGACCAATTTGTCCCCCATCTAGCCATACTAAGAATTAGGGCTACGACAAACAGTAGTCGAGTAATTAAGCTAATCGTAAACAATCAAACCCCTCCATAGGAAATACATTAGACTAAATTCTGGAGGCTCGTAACTCTGGTTCTACCAGAGATACGGGGATGTAAATAATGTGACCTTGACACAAATGTTCGGATAATTATAAAGGTCTTTGCATTTTCCAAGCAAAAAAAAAAAACTTCGCGGTTTCGAACCTGTGGCCTTCCGGGAGTGAGGCGGATGCGATAACCACTACACTAAAAATATGTTACTATTTTTAATCGAAAGAACAGGGTCAAGTAATTAAGCAATACGTGAACAAACAAACCCCTCCATAGAAAATGCATTAGACTATATTTTGCAGGCTCGTAACTCTGTTTCTACTAGAGATACGGGGATGTCCTTTGAGTATGTTATAGTCCAATTTGTCCCCCATCTAACCATACTAAAAACATTGAGCTACGACAAACAATAGTCGAGTAATTAAGCTAAACGTAAACAAACAACCCCTACATAGGAAATACATTAGACTATAATTTGCAGGCCCATAACTCTGTGTCTACTAGAGCTACGGGGATGTCCTTTGAGTATGTTTTAGTCCAATTTGTCCCCCATCTAACCATACTAAAAACATTGAGCTACGACAAACAGGGCCGAGATATTAAGCAAAATGTTCGTCAACTTTGGTATCGTCTCACTTATTTTTATTATGTTACTTATTATTTTTGCACTAAACTTTGGAGGCTCATAACTCTTGTTCTACAAGTGATACTGGGATCTCCTTTGGATATGTTATAGTGATCTTTGCTCCCCATACAAGGATACTTTAAACTTGAGGCTACCACAATATCGTCGTCAACTTATTTTTTGTCTCACTTATTGTTAGAAGGTTACTTTTGATTTTTGAAAATAAACTTTGCAGGCTCGTAACTCTGTTTCTACTGGAGATACGGGGATGTCCTTTGAGTATGTTATAGACCAATTTGTCCCCCATCTAGCCATACTAAGAATTAGGGCTACGACAAACAGTAGTCGAGTAATTAAGCTAATCGTAAACAAACAAACCCCTCCATAGGAAATACTTTAGACTAAATTCTGGCGGCTCGTAACTCTGGTTCTACCAGAGATACGGGGATGTAAATAATGTGACCTTGACACAAATGTTCGGATAATTATAAAGGTCTTTGCATTTTCCAAGCAAAAAAAAAACTTCGCGGTTTCGAACCTGTGGCCTTCCGGGAGTGAGGCGGATGCGATAACCGCTACACTAAAGATATGTTATTATTTTTAATCGAAAGAACAGGGTCAAGTAATTAAGCAATACGTGAACAAAAGAACCCCTCCATAGAAAATGCATTAGACTATAATTTGCAGGCTCGTAACTCTGTTTCTACTGGAGAAACGGGGATGTCCTTAGGATATGTTATAGTCCAATTTGTCCCCCATCTAACCATACTAAAAACATTGAGCTACGACAAACAGTAGTCGAGTAATTAAGCTAATCGTAAACAAACAAACCCCTCCATAGGAAATGCATTAGACTATACTTTGCAGGCCCATAACTCTGTGTCTACTGGAGATACGGCGATGTCCTTAGGATATGTTATAGTCCAAATTGTCCCCCATCTAACCATACTAAAAACTTTGGGCTACGACAAACAGGGGCCGAGTAATTAAGCTAAACGTAAACAAACAACCCGTCCATAGGAAATGCATTAGACTATACTTTGCAGGCCCATAACTCTGTGTCTACTAGAGATACCGGGATGTCCTTAGGATATGTTATAGTCCAATTTGTCCTTCATCTAACCATACTAAAAACATTGAGCTACGACAAACAGGGGCCGAGTAATTAAGCTAAACGTAAACAAACAACCCGTCCATAGGAAATGCGTTAGACTATATTTTGCAGGCCCATAACTCTGTGTCTACTACAGATACGGGGATGTCCTTAGGATATGATATAGTCCAAATTGTCCCCCATCTAACCATACTAAAAACATTGAGCTACGACAAACAGGGGCCGAGATATTAAGCAAAATGTTCGTCAACTTTGGTATCGTCTCACTTATTTTTATTATGTTACTTATGATTTTTGCACTAAACTTTGGAGGCTCATAACTCTTGTTCTACAAGAGATACTGGGATCTCCTTTGGATATGTTATAGTACTCTTTGCTCCCCATACAAGGATACTTTAAACTTGAGGCTACCTCAATATCGTCGTGAACTTACTTTTTGTCTCACTTATTGTTAGAAGGTTACTTTTGATTTTTGAAAATATACTTTGCAGGCTCGTAACTCTGGTTCTACCAGAGATACGGGGATGTAAATAATGTGACCTTGACACAAATGTTCGGATAATTATAAAGGTCTTTGCATTTTCCAAGCAAAAAAAAAAAACTTCGCGGTTTCGAACCTGTGGCCTTCCGGGAGTGAGGCGGATGCGATAACCGCTACACTAAAGATATGTTATTATTTTTAATCGAAAGAACAGGGTCAAGTAATTAAGCAATACGTGAACAAAAAAAACCCTCCATAGAAAATGCATTAGACTATAATTTGCAGGCTCGTAACTCTGTTTCTACTGGAGAAACGGGGATGTCCTTAGGATATGTTATAGTCCAATTTGTCCCCCATCTAACCATACTAAAAACATTGAGCTACGACAAACAGGGGCCGAGTAATTAAGCTAAACGTAAACAAACAACCCGTCCATAGGAAATGCATTAGACTATACTTTGCAGGCTCGTAACTCTGTTTCTACTGGAGATACGGGGATGTCCTTTGAGTATGTTATAGTCCAATTTGTCCCCCATCTAACCATTTTAAAAATATTGAGCTACGACAAACAGGGGCCGAGTAATTAAGCTAAACGTAAACAAACAACCCGTCCTTAGGAAATGCGTTAGACTATATTTTGCAGGCCCATAACTCTGTGTCTACTACAGATACGGGGATGTCCTTAGGATATGATATAGTCCAAATTGTCCTCCATCTAACCATACTAAAAACATTGAGCTACGACAAACAGGGGCCGAGATATTAAGCAAAATGTTCGTCAACTTTGGTATCGTCTCACTTATTTTTATTATGTTACTTATGATTTTTGCACTAAACTTTGGAGGCTCATAACTCTTGTTCTACAAGAGATACTGGGATCTCCTTTGGATATGTTATAGTACTCTTTGCTCCCCATACAAGGATACTTTAAACTTGAGGCTACCTCAATATCGTCGTCAACTTACTTTTTGTCTCACTTATTGTTAGAAGGTTACTTTTGATTTTTGAAAATATACTTTGCAGGCTCGTAACTCTGGTTCTACCAGAGATACGGGGATGTAAATAATGTGACCTTGACACAAATGTTCGGATAATTATAAAGGTCTTTGCATTTTCCAAGCAAAAAAAAAAACTTCGCGGTTTCGAACCTGTGGCCTTCCGGGAGTGAGGCGGATGCGATAACCGCTACACTAAAAATATGTTACTATTTTTAATCGAAAGAACAGGGTCAAGTAATTAAGCAATACGTGAACAAACAAACCCCTCCATAGAAAATGCATTAGACTATATTTTGCAGGCTCGTAACTCTGTTTCTACTAGAGATACGGGGATGTCCTTTGAGTATGTTATAGTCCAATTTGTCCCCCATCTAACCATACTAAAACATTGAGCTACGACAAACAGTAGTCGAGTAATTAAGCTAAACGTAAACAAACAACCCCTCCATAGGAAATACATTAGACTATACTTTGCAGGCCCATAACTCTGTGTCTACTAGAGCTACGGGGATGTCCTTTGAGTATGTTTTAGTCCAATTTGTCCCCCATCTAACCATACTAAAAACATTGAGCTACGACAAACAGGGGCCGAGATATTAAGCAAATGTTCGTCAACTTTGGTATCGTCTCACTTATTTTTATTATGTTACTTATGATTTTTGCACTAAACTTTGGAGGCTCATAACTCTTGTTCTACAAGTGATACTGGGATCTCCTTTGGATATGTTATAGTGATCTTTGCTCCCCATACAAGGATACTTTAAACTTGAGGCTACCACAATATCGTCGTCAACTTATTTTTTGTCTCACTTATTGTTAGAAGGTTACTTTTGATTTTTGAAAATAAACTTTGCAGGCTCGTAACTCTGTTTCTACTGGAGATACGGGGATGTCCTTTGAGTATGTTATAGACCAATTTGTCCCCCATCTAGCCATACTAAGAATTAGGGCTACGACAAACAGTAGTCGAGTAATTAAGCTAATCGTAAACAAACAAACCCTCCATAGGAAATACTTTAGACTAAATTCTGGCGGCTCGTAACTCTGGTTCTACCAGAGATACGGGGATGTAAATAATGTGACCTTGACACAAATGTTCGGATAATTATAAAGGTCTTTGCATTTTCAAGCAAAAAAAAAAAACTTCGCGGTTTCGAACCTGTGGCCTTCCGGGAGTGAGGCGGATGCGATAACCGCTACACTAAAGATATGTTATTATTTTTAATCGAAAGAACAGGGTCAAGTAATTAAGCAATACGTGAACAAAAAAACCCCTCCATAGAAAATGCATTAGACTATAATTTGCAGGCTCGTAACTCTGTTTCTACTGGAGAAACGGGGATGTCCTTAGGATATGTTATAGTCCAATTTGTCCCCCATCTAACCATACTAAAAACATTGAGCTACGACAAACAGTAGTCGAGTAATTAAGCTAATCGTAAACAAACAAACCCCTCCATAGGAAATGCATTAGACTATACTTTGCAGGCCCATAACTCTGTGTCTACTGGAGATACGGGGATGTCCTTAGGATATGTTATAGTCCAAATTGTCCCCCATCTAACCATACTAAAAACTTTGGGCTACGACAAACAGGGGCCGAGTAATTAAGCTAAACGTAAACAAACAACCCGTCCATAGGAAATGCATTAGACTATACTTTGCAGGCCCATAACTCTGTGTCTACTAGAGATACCGGGATGTCCTTAGGATATGTTATAGTCTAATTTGTCCTTCATCTAACCATACTAAAAACATTGAGCTACGACAAACAGGGGCCGAGTAATTAAGCTAAACGTAAACAAACAACCCGTCCATAGGAAATGCATTAGACTATAGTTTGCAGGCTCGTAACTCTGTTTCTACTGGAGATACGGGGATGTCCTTTGAGTATGTTATAGTCCAATTTGTCCCCCATCTAACCATTTTAAAAATATTGAGCTACGACAAACAGGGGCCGAGTAATTAAGCTAAACGTAAACAAACAACCCGTCCATAGGAAATGCGTTAGACTATATTTTGCAGGCCCATAACTCTGTGTCTACTACAGATACGGGGATGTCCTTAGGATATGATATAGTCCAAATTGTCCCCATCTAACCATACTAAAAACATTGAGCTACGACAAACAGGGGCCGAGATATTAAGCAAAATGTTCGTCAACTTTGGTATCGTCTCACTTATTTTTATTATGTTACTTATGATTTTTGCACTAAACTTTGGAGGCTCATAACTCTTGTTCTACAAGAGATACTGGGATCTCCTTTGGATATGTTATAGTACTCTTTGCTCCCCATACAAGGATACTTTAAACTTGAGGCTACCTCAATATCGTCGTGAACTTACTTTTTGTCTCACTTATTGTTAGAAGGTTACTTTTGATTTTTGAAAATATACTTTGCAGGCTCGTAACTCTGGTTCTACCAGAGATACGGGAATGTAAATAATGTGACCTTGACACAAATGTTCGGATAATTATAAAGGTCTTTGCATGTTCCAAGCAAAAAAAAAACTTCGCGGTTTCGAACCTGTGGCCTTCCGGGAGTGAGGCGGATGCGATAACCGCTACACTAAAGATATGTTATTATTTTTAATCGAAAGAACAGGGTCAAGTAATAAAGCAATACGTGAACAAACAAACCCCTCCATAGAAAATGCATTAGACTATACTTTGCAGGCCCAAAACTCTGTGTCTACTAGAGATGCGGGGATGTCCTTTGAGTAGGTTTTAGTCCAATTTGTCCCCCATCTAACCATACTAAAAACATTGAGCTACGACAAACAGGGGCCGAGATATTAAGCAAAATGTTCGTCAACTTTGGTATCGTCTCACTTATTTTTATTATGTTACTTATGATTTTTGCACTAAACTTCGGAGGCTCATAACTCTTGTTCTACAAGTGATACTGGGATCTCCTTTGG
This sequence comes from Phalangium opilio, assembly GCA_019434445.1. Lineage (NCBI taxonomy): Eukaryota > Metazoa > Arthropoda > Arachnida > Opiliones > Phalangiidae > Phalangium > Phalangium opilio. The sequence continues at coordinate 33,644 of JAEQBA010002855.1, forward strand.
ATATGTTATAGTGATCTTTGCTCCCCATACAAGGATAATTTAAACTTGAGGCTACCACAATATCGTCGTCAACTTATTTTTTGTCTCACTTATTGTTAGAAGGTTACTTTTGATTTTTGAAAATAAACTTTGCAGGCTCGTAACTCTGTTTCTACTGGAGATACGGGGATGTCCTTTGAGTATGTTATAGACCAATTTGTCCCCCATCTAGCCATACTAAGAATTAGGGCTACGACAAACAGTAGTCGAGTAATTAAGCTAATCGTAAACAATCAAACCCCTCCATAGGAAATACATTAGACTAAATTCTGGAGGCTCGTAACTCTGGTTCTACCAGAGATACGGGGATGTAAATAATGTGACCTTGACACAAATGTTCGGATAATTATAAAGGTCTTTGCATTTTCCAAGCAAAAAAAAAAAACTTCGCGGTTTCGAACCTGTGGCCTTCCGGGAGTGAGGCGGATGCGATAACCGCTACACTAAAAATATGTTACTATTTTTAATCGAAAGAACAGGGTCAAGTAATTAAGCAATACGTGAACAAACAAACCCCTCCATAGAAAATGCATTAGACTATATTTTGCAGGCTCGTAACTCTGTTTCTACTGGAGATACGGGGATGTCCTTTGAGTATGTTATAGTCCAATTTGTCCCCCATCTAACCATACTAAAAACATTGAGCTACGACAAACAGTAGTCGAGTAATTAAGCTAAACGTAAACAAACAACCCCTCCATAGGAAATACATTAGACTATACTTTGCAGGCCCATAACTCTGTGTCTACTAGAGCTACGGGGATGTCCTTTGAGTATGTTTTAGTCCAATTTGTCCCCCATCTAACCATACTAAAAACATTGAGCTACGACAAACAGGGGCCGAGATATTAAGCAAAATGTTCGTCAACTTTGGTATCGTCTCACTTATTTTTATTATGTTACTTATGATTTTTGCACTAAACTTTGGAGGCTCATAACTCTTGTTCTACAAGAGATACTGGGATCTCCTTTGGATATGTTATAGTGATCTTTGCTCCCCATAAAGGATACTTTAAACTTGAGGCTACCACAATATCGTCGTCAACTTATTTTTTGTCTCACTTATTGTTAGAAGGTTACTTTTGATTTTTGAAAATAAACTTTGCAGGCTCGTAACTCTGTTTCTACTGGAGATACGGGGATGTCCTTTGAGTATGTTATAGACCAATTTGTCCCCCATCTAGCCATACTAAGAATTAGGGCTACGACAAACAGTAGTCGAGTAATTAAGCTAATTGTAAACAAACAAACCCCTCCATAGAAAATACTTTAGACTAAATTCTGGAGGCTCGAAACTCTGGTTCTACCAGAGATACGGGGATGTAAATAATGTGACCTTGACACAAATGTTCGGATAATTATAAAGGTCTTTGCATTTTCCAAGCAAAAAAAAAAAACTTCGCGGTTTCGAACCTGTGGCCTTCCGGGAGTGAGGCGGATGCGATAACCGCTACACTAAAGATATGTTATTATTTTTAATCGAAAGAACAGGGTCAAGTAATTAAGCAATACGTGAACAAACAAACCCCTCCATAGAAAATGCATTAGACTATAATTTGCAGGCTCGTAACTCTGTTTCTACTGGAGATACGGGGATGTCCTTAGGATATGTTATAGTCCAATTTGTCCCCCATCTAACCATACTAAAAACATTGAGCTACGACAAACAGTAGTCGAGTAATTAAGCTAATCGTAAACAAACAAACCCCTCCATAGGAAATGCATTAGACTATACTTTGCAGGCCCATAACTCTGTGTCTACTAGAGATACGGGGATGTCCTTAAGATATGTTATAGTCCAAATTGTCCCCCATCTAACCATACTAAAAACATTGAGCTCCGACAAACAAGGGCCGAGATATTAAGCAAAATGTTCGTCAACTTTGGTATCGTCTCACTTATTTTTATTATGTTACTTATGATTTTTGCACTAAACTTTGGAGGCTCATAACTCTTGTTCTACAAGAGATACTGGGATCTCCTTTGGATATGTTATAGTACTCTTTGCTCCCCATACAAGGATACTTTAAACACTGTTAGAAAAAAAGGTGTTTCGTGGGTGTTCGAAAATACCTTGAGGTGTTTATACACTCTTTTTGGAGTGTTTTTTAACTGAGATGGTGTTTTCTCCGTAAAAAGGTGCTAGTTGACTCTTTTAAGGTATTTTTTAAGGAAATGGTGATTCACTGGTATGTAGACACACCTTTAGGTGTTAATTAACCCTTATTAAATGGTTTTTTAGACGGAAGTAGTGTTTTTAATATAAATCTGTTCGAATGGTGCGAATAAGCACCTTTGGGCTTAACTTTACACATTTTTAGCTGATATGGGGTTTTTTTTAAGTGAAAGGTTATTGATATGAGCTTAGAGGGAAATAATCTACTAATTCTACCTGCATAGTTAAGCATCCTAAAAATAACCCAAAGATTTTCAAAATCTTAATTATTTAACATTTCTTGGGACTAGCTTATTCTAATATTTGAAGGAATTTATACTTATTTTGATTTTTCAATCATTGGAAAATAATTCTCGAAGAGTTCAATATGCTAGAATGTCTTGGAATTAGAGTAATTAATAAAATTATCACTTGAATTTCCCCTTGACACAGGTTTTTCTCTCTCCGAGTGACGATGACGTCACGGAGAGGTATTACACTGGACGTATCTGTGTGTCTGAGATGAAACAAAGCTTTATAGCTACACAACTACTAAAAGAATCGTAATGCCGAAAAATATTTAAAATATTTCCATTTAATATTCTGCAAAAAGTAAATGTTATCGTTTTGTAAGAGATCTTATCATCCTACTCGCTTTATATTAACTTTGATATGCGTGTTGTGTCTCGATTCAGATGCAATCTTCATTACTCGTTCTAAATAAACTCTGTTTTTTGTCATTCCAAAGAAAGAAGTTTATCTTAAATAATTAAATAAATATAAGTAATATGAATTATTTTAATTGACAGTATTTTACGTTAATTATAGTTAGGTCGGTTTAAGAAATTTAATTCCTAAAATAATTTTAAACATAGCTATATATAAAGTTTTACTTCTAGGAAACACCTATATCAGAACTTTTGTAAATTTTGGGTATATAAGGTGATTGATTCACACTAAGATATAAGAAATGCGCAATTGCGTCAACCTTTGGTGGAAGCTCTGCCATTAGGAGGCTAGACGTTTCTCATGTCTCACGTGTGGCGTATGTGGTGTAAACGAAAGACTAGTGCATGGTGTTGTTTTTAGAAACCATTAAATAACGGTTAGCATTGGGTGAAACAATTGGTTGTTAGACAGCAGATGAAGGTGTAACGGATAGTTTATGATTGACGTTAAATGAGATGGATATTGCAACGAAGTAACATTTTCCGAATTTCTGTATACTGCGAACGCGTTCCGGAAATTACGAACACGTTTGCCAACTGCGAACGCGGTGACAGACAGACACACAGACACGCCCATTCACTCGGAAAGAGGTAAAAGTTCTACTTCATTACGCTATCTCCACACTTGTTTTTCTAATGGTATATACCACATACACGCTAATCTGTACTTATTGTCTTCTGACAACACCATCATATAGATATTGAGACATTTTTCCTACTGCTTTCTATTTCATTTAGTTAAGTTAAAGTTTAGTAATAAATAAATGTACTCATTAGTGCTTATAGCTAAAGTAAATTCTAAGGCAGGTTCGACTCTGGTAGAAATCAATCAATGTAAACAATTTATTATCATAAAACATATTAATTACGGATTTGTGAAGATTAAACATTAAGTTAAGTTTTGGGAGCCTGGCTGTTTACCCCTTAATATTAAGTTCTTTGTCACTCACAGTTGTAGCCTTTTCGTGGCTTCGGACTCCGGTGGGTTTCTTGTATCTTTCTTGTTCTTCATTTCATTAACGGCGCGTCTCGCGTAAGAGTTTATTGTTATATCTCATACGGCCATATAATTTCCCGCGCTTATTTAAGTTTTTCAACCGAACCGAGTTAAAGTATTTATCGAACGCGTAAACGCGTTCCCGCAGGGGCTCTGTCGCCTCGCTCGCCTTGTTACTCGTTCGACCTCTAGAGATCTTCTGACTCTCTCGTCCCTCCTCTGTCCCCTCGTAAACTTTTTCGGGCTGGGGTCACGTGGGCCCCACGAAGATTTTTCCTCTCGCCTATGGCGCGTGGGGTAAACCAGCCAGGGGAAAAAGGGTAAATCACAGCCAGGCTTATTTTAGTGTTACAACTCCTCCCGACTTAATTTTGAGCGTCCCCGCTCAACAAAAGTATGATAATCCAGTAAGAAATAAAAGATAGAACAGAAAAAAAATTGTACCAGCAAAACAAAATGGTAACAACAAAAAACAAGTTGGGAAAACCAAAATATTACCTCTCCGAGTCAAGAGGTCTACTACTACAAACTTATTTACCTAGATATGGAATTATTTCTCTTTTTCGAAGTAAAAATTTACGAAATATTGAAAAAGTATTCCAAGCATAGCGAATATACAGAAAAGCAGACGACATTTTACATCCAATAAGGATAAATCTTGCACATATGGAAATCAGTCATGGGGAAAAGAACAGGAAATGAAGTCTACGCTTCAGCTTTTTACCGTATATTCTGATGGCTACATTCACAACTGGTTTGCAGTGTAAACACTATCGTCTCGTCTCACCTCAACATTATTCTTGGTTTGCCAACATGAATGTTAACATTAAATAACACCAGAGCTAAATTGTAGCTAGACGCACTAATAGTCAATGCGCACCATAATGAGAATAAAAAGTCTGTAGCTACTACCTATTTACCATTAGCCCTTTTACTAGTCTAATTGCCACCATGATCTTTTATTCTATCATTAAATCTTAACCTGATTATTTAAGAGTGTAATTAACTTTCGGCTCACTCTGAACCGTTAATGTCTCTTCATTTCAGACACGATAATCAGAGCCCAAAGTTTACTTCACCTCAGGTCTCAATTATTTACTCTTTGTTTCACTAAGCCTATTGCGGATAATACTAGACATACCCGCCGGAGTTTAGGTCTTAGTTTTCTTCATGAAATCACTAAATCAAGGATTATTCTATATACAGATGTAGTATAGCTTAAGTAATATATAAACAGCCATTTCAAATAACAATATTAAAAAAAATCATTGGAATATCAAAATGAAACAGAGCTTTAAAGCTACAAATGTACTAAATACTTCATAATTACGAAAAATACTTCCACATATTCACTTTATATTATAGAAAAAGGGAATATTAAGGTTCTGTATGATTTCTTAACATATCAACACAAGGCTAACTGCTAACGCGACGCACTAGTGTAACAATGGACGGACACACACAGACAAAAACATAGACTGCTTTTTAACTCTTTCCGTATTAATTTTGAGTTGAGAAACAAGATTATCTTAAATATTAAAATAAATATAATTAATATTAAATATTTTCTTCGTTAGTTGTTCGCCTTATTGAGCGTTACATCGTTTTGATAAAAAACAATTAAACATTCTTCAGAGACTTGACTAATATTGGCGTTTGAAATGAAGCATACGCCGGTTGCTTTGCCATACTCAAATAGGTAGTATATAAGGGTGTCGAACTACAGCTAAAAGCAAGAACAACCGCAATTGCGAAAACCTTTGGTGGACAACACACCCTAGGGAGGCTAAACGTTTCTCGTAACCCTAGCTGATCGCCGCGAATGGATAAAACGAAACGATGACGATGGAGTTAGAAGCCAATGAGACAGATTGGTGTCTATGTGGAATAGACGAATGACCAGTAGTTGGTGGTGTTTAGAAGCCAGTATGTACAGACTGATGTCCAAGTGGGATGGTCAAAGACCAGAAGATGGTGGTGTTTAGAAGCCAGTGTGTACCGACTGGTGTCCATGTGGGATGGACAATGACCAGAAGATGGTGGTGTTTAGAAGCCAGTGTGAACAGACTGGTGTTCATGTGAGATGGACAAAGACCACAAGAGGGTGGTGATTAGAAGTCAGTGTGTATAGACTGGTGTCCGTGTGGGATGGACAAAGACCTGAAGATGGTGGTATGAGAACTCAAGTAGAGGAGCCATTTCCGTGACTGTGAAAGCAGTTCGGAAATGGCGAACACGTTTGCTCCGACTTGGAAACTGCGAACGCGGTCACGTGGGTGTAACAAGACACACACACAGACACACACGATCGTTACAGAACCTCTCCGTGACATACGTCACTCGGAGAGGTAAAAACTAGTCGAAATCCTGCACTAAGTTAAGAACAGTTACAAAACAGAACACAACGGTTAGCTACTCCGATGTGAAAGTGAAAACGGTTCATAAATAGATTAAAATAACTACTAACGAAGTAAAACAAGCGTAAAATAAAAATTTTGTTAATTAAATAAAACAAAAATTACGTTAAAAATTAAAAAATTATGTTAATTAAATCCAAAAAAATTAAAACAAGGAAAATATTTTCAAAATAGAGACAATTAAACATTTTAACCGTTAAGTTACTTAAGGCAAATTAAAACTAACATCTATATACATTGCGCAATTTTACACTATGGTCATAAAAAAAATGACATGAAGGTCCGTAGGAGACCCTCTCCCAGACATCAAAATATAACATTTTAACAAATGGCCCTACCAGTAGTAGGGTCACGGGGCCGAAGGCTACGTAAGTTAGGGGTTGATTGTTCATCATCAGTAACATTGTCCGAAGACTCATCCTCACTAATTACGCTACTCGCACTTTCGTTTTGCGTGACGTCGGCAGAACGTTCGTCGTCTATGGGTGATATCACCTCACTAGGGTCAATCTCGGAACTAGTACTCTCGACAGACTGGGGCCCAGAAATTTCAGTGGCATTTCGCTCACTATAAGACTTAAGGTCTCTGATATGATAAGTCCCCTTAAAAATTCGATTACCTTTTGTGCCCTTGAGTCTATAAGTCAAAGGGGATAATTTTTGAGCAATAATATAGGGACCTTCACCAATGGGTGCCAACTTTTTAGAAAAGTTGGCCCCAGCGTTAGATAGGAAATGAGTTCGTCTTAGAACAGTATCTCCCACATTAAATTCAACATCGCGATGATGATTATTGTAATATTTTGCCTGACGTTGCTGCTGAGTTTCAATATTTACTCGAGCTTGGGCTAGGGCACCGTCAATGGTGTCCTTGAGGGAAAGAGTGTAGGAGTTTAGCTTATTGGGATCTATTTCGTCCTCAGTAGAGGCTGCCGTGCTAATGTCTGCCGGGGTACGGAGCTCACGACCGAAATTTAAGAAAGCTGGACTGAAACCAGTTGACTCGTGATGAGCGGTTCTTAACGCCATGGCGTATTGAGATATACCAACGTCCCAATCTCTGTGATTTTCCCCAACATATGTTGCGATTAGAGTGGACAAAGTCCTATTGACTCTTTCAGTCTGATTTGACTGGGGGGAATAATAAGAAGTAAACCTATTACGTACACCTAATAATTTGCAAGTATCCCTCATTATCTTTCCTACAAATTGTCTACCATTATCTGATATTATGGTACGTGGAAGGCCAAACCTCGTAAAGACTTGGTCGACCAGGATATTAACTACGGCTTTCGTAGTGGCACGACGCAGGGGAAAGATTTCTACCCATTTTGTCATTGTATCAGTGACTACTAACAGTTGGGTGAAACCGCGTTTACTTGGGGTGTACGGGCCTTTCAAATCAATGGATATCACTGTCCATGGATCTGTCAAGGTTGCGGACTTCATAAGTCCGGCTGGGGCTTGTTGCATAGGTTTATGCTTTTGGCAAGCATCACAGGTTTTAACGTACTCTTTTACGTCCCGTGTCATCCCATCCCATATAAAGCGCTCGCGCATGCGTCGCAAAGTTTTCAGATTTCCCAAGTGACCAGACACACGTATATCATGAGATAATTTTAAAACGGTGGGGTGTAACGTTTCTGGAACCCAAATTTTGTAGTTCTCGTCTTTTGGGGCCAGCTGGCTTGGGAGGCGATGCAAAACACCGTCAATCATTGTGCATTTATTTAAAATTGCTTCATCTTTCTTGGATGAAGGGGGTTTCGGGTTATTTGCCTGCAAACTATTAATGAAGACGGATAATCGTTCGTCTTTCTGTTGTTCGCTTTTGACCAGTTCGGCGGAGAATTCTACGGGCTCAGCTGGTAATGCGGAAGCCACGGCCAATACACCACTTTCGGGGGTGGGCACCGAACTCGTGACCTGTTCAACTTCCGGGGTCTGAGGTAACCTGGATAAGGCATGAGCCAAGACATTTTTGTCTCCCGGTATGTGATGGACGCGAAAATCAAACGCCTGAATTTGAGCGTACCATCGTGCGTATTTTCCCGTAGGGTCGGGGGTTTTTAATAACCATACGAGAGCGGAGTGGTCAGTGTAAATTTCGAAATGTACACCCTCGAGATAGGGGCGAAACTTATTTAGTGCGTAGACAACTGCCATAGCTTCTCGTTCGGTCGTGCAGTACTTCCTTTCCGTATCGGATAAGGTGTGGCTAAAATATTGGATAACATGACGTTTACCGTGGCGTTTTTGTAACAATACCGCCCCAAGGCCGGTAGTAGACGCGTCACACTCCACTAAGAAGGGCTGGGAGAAGTCAGGGGCAGCTAATATTGGTGCCGAAATTAAAGCGGACTTTAATTTTTCAAACGCATTGTCTTGAGCTTCCCCCCATGTCCATGGGACATCTTTATGTAATAGCGCTGTTAACGGGGAAGCCAGGGCTGCGAAACCTTTGATAAATCGTCGATAATAGCCGGCCATTCCTAAGAATGACCGGAGAGTTTTGACAGTAGTCGGCGGAGGTAGATTACTTATGGAGTTAGTCTTGTCAGGGTCTACCTTAATGCCATCCTCTCCTACAATATGCCCTAATAATTTAGTTTCAGTTGCACAGAATTTCGTCTTACTGGCTTTAATTGTTAAACCCGCTTCTAGCAGGGTACTAAATACATTTTCTAGGGTTTCGAGATGGTTTTCGAAGCTACTTGAGATTATAACTAAATCATCTAAATAGGCCGTAACACCTTCATCCTTTAGTGGGGCGAAAAGTCTGTCTATCATGCGCTGGAAGGTGCTTGGCGCGTTACATAACCCAAACATTAATACTTTTGGGCGATATAAGCCTCGGTGTGTCACAAAGGCTGCTTTATCTTGGCTAGAAGGGTCTAATGGCACTTGCCAATAGCCGGCTTTCAGATCTAGTGACGTAATAAATTTTGGTTGCCTTATTGACTCCAAAATATCGTCGATTCTAGGTAATGGGTAAGAATCTTTGACTGTTACGTCATTTAAACCTCTATAGTCGACACATAATCGAGGTGCGACTTCTTTCTTAACTCCCTCAGCGGATTCGTCGGGTTTCTTTGCTACTAAAATGGTTGGAGCCCCCCAAGGGCTTGTGCAGGGTTCAATAAGATCCTGGGATATCATATCGTAAATAATCTCATCGACTTGTGCCTTTTTAAAGGGTGAATACCTATAGGGGGCGCGACTGACAGGTTTGGCGTCCCCCGTATCTATGTAATGGCTAGCGGTATTCGTGCGTCCTGGCGTGGTGGCAAACAACATTTTGTAATTTTGAACTAAAGTTTCTAATTGGGTTTTCTGAGCGGGGGAAACCTTCGCCAAAGATAACGCAAGCTTTAAGTCGTCTTCAGCTATTTCAATATTGCATAAGGTCGGTTCTATTTGAACCTGTTCACTAGATTCATAACTAGTGCTAAAACTATAAATTTGATCGGGCTTATCGCTATACCAAAATTTCATTGATTTAAAATTAATTACCATCACACACTGTTGGATTAAATCCATTCCTAAAATAACGGGATAAACTAAGTTTTTCACAAAGTGAACTTGGTTGGATTTCTCCCTCCCCGGTAACGTAATATTGGCCATAGCCGATCCAGTTGAAGTTAAACGCGCCTTATTGGCTAATTTAATACCAATCCTGTGTCGTCGACGAGTATTTGAAATAACGTCAAGTTTATTTTTGAAGCTATCATCGATTAAAGTAAATGATGATCCTGGATCAACTAATGCCATGCAATTCCCATCACCAACGGACAAAGAAATCCAAGCCAATTGTGGAGATTCTATGGTCTCACTAGTCACATGGTTAAGAGCGGGGGTTAATGCTGATTTCCGGCTGGGGCGCCCGCGTTTCCCCCTCCGGTTTTTGAGTTTCCCTGAGCACTATTCCGCGATTTATTTGTGCATCGTGGTTTAATGTGACCTCTTTCTCCGCATCCTGTACAAACAGGGGAAAAAGGAGTTGCCTGTGGATTAAGGGACCTAGAAGGTGGAGGCTGGACGGGTTGAGTACAATGGAATTGATAATGTCCCCGTCTTCCACAATTCATGCAAACCACATCAGGCTTAAACGTGCGAGACCCACTACCCATGGAAGTTTTATTACGGGATGAACTAGGGGCTGGGTCATGAGATGCGTGCGCCACTTTGGTAGCATCACTAATTAATTCTCTGGGGCGGCTATAGGAATTTGTGGACAATAATTTCTTCGTTTCTGGGTCCAAACCTTTACGAACCAACCGTACTTGCTCCCTATCGGATGGGGGCTCGGATAATTTTCTAATGAGGGTTAATATAGCCTCACCGTAATTGGCTGGACTTTCTCCTGACTTTTGAGATCGCCTATCTATTTGTTCATAAATGTAGTCGTCGTCAGTTTCTAATTCGTATTCCGCTTTAAGAGCGTTGGAAAAATCTGAGAAGTTTCGAAATGAATTTTGGGTTTCAAACCACTCGAAAGCGGATCCCGAGAGCATGCTGGGTATCCATCGCTTAACAAAAATGTCTTCGGGGCAATCCCTGCTTACAAGGATCTGACGGGCCTTTGTTAAAAAGTCTTTGACTCCTAAACCCGTTGTTGCACCTGAAAAAGTCGGTAGTTGAACCGAGGGAACCCACGATGTGGGCAAGCCACCCTGACTATGCACTGAATTCGAGCCTAACATAGGAATCGAAGGGGCGGAACCGATACTGGAACCTGGTAGTGACGCACTAAAGGGAAATGGCGTTTGTGCTCGTACGTTATTATTAATTGATGCATTGTTTACACCAGAAAAAGGATTCACTACTGGTACCTGGGGTGGTAGAGTAGGGTTAATTATCGGAACTACAGGAGTAGTTGGGTTTGTTACAACATTTGTTGTAACGGGCAGGTTCACTTGGTTGGGACCTGACGTATTAATTGGGACCGCTAATTGGCCAGCTTGCTGTGCAGCAGCTAATTGATTGGTTAAAAACGCGACCTGTTGCATGAGAGCTTGCATTTGCTGTTGTATAGCTAACATCATAGGATCATTAGCAGGAGTCTGTTGGGTAGCTGTATTGGAAACAATAGGTTGTAGTTGTTGAACACTAACCATTGGGGAAGCTACAGTAGGTACAGTACTTGTATTAGCGGCTAAGCTCGAGGTCGTGTTTACCAAGGTGGGATGAACTAAAATTGGCGCCACTGTGGAAGCGTTCGCCATTGTACATGGAGGCAAGGGGCTGTTCACACCCAAAACTAACAAAGGGTTACTACCTGTAGAAACGTTAGTATTGAAATTTGGAGAAGCAGGTGGGTTACTGGCAATCGAGGTAGTGGATGAACTATTAACGCCTTGCGCTACTGGGGAATTCCCTGAACCAGGTGACTTCATACTCGATGCCATTGTACGAGAAATCTTTGGAATTCTTGTTTTTAAAGTTACCTTACGCTTCACCATAGGGGGTAGAGGGGATTTACGGCGTTCTGCACGCTCGTTTCTCTCAAAATTCTTAAGCTTTCGAAAACAAGTGTCGCAACTGGTTTGTCGACTGAAATGGGGGAGGCAGGTGTCGTGAATGGGCCTAAAGTTCATAGGTTAATCCTAAGCTTCTACCTCTTTACCCACGAAAACACAATAATCAATATACAATAGAGCGTGAATAAGCGAAAATTTGGAGAAATTCCAAAACGAACTCAATGGGGATAGTTTTCTTAGAAAACTTTCTTTCAAATTTAGAATAAAAAAATGACCCAGGTGGTTTTAATAATAATAGTAGCTAAAATTTTGACCCTCAAAAATTTTAAGCAATAAACAGAAATCAACAATAATTAAAATTTGACCCTCAAAATTTTGTATTGAAAAAGACTAATACCTCTTTGGGCACGAAAAAAATAATGGAACTCTACGATTAACTTAATTGCACCGCCACACCCTTACCCAAAGGAAATGCGTAACCTCAAAAATTCTAGGTGGATCAGTTAATCGAGAGTAAACAGTATTTAAATCTTAAGTTTTCATACTAAGCTTGTGGTTACTTTTTGTAACCTTAAAATAGTCATGGACTTAATACCACGACGATGAACAATCACTTTGTAATTTTTGATCAATATCTGATCGAAATGGGGCATGACTAAGTTTACACTAATTTACTTCTGGGAGAGTCTTTTTATAATCACGGACACGGACCCCCAAAATGAGACATTTTTCCTACTGCTTTCTATTTCATTTAGTTAAGTTAAAGTTTAGTAATAAATAAATGTACTCATTAGTGCTTATAGCTAAAGTAAATTCTAAGGCAGGTTCGACTCTGGTAGAAATCAATCAATGTAAACAATTTATTATCATAAAACATATTAATTACGGATAAGATTAAACATTAAGTTAAGTTTTGGGAGCCTGGCTGTTTACCCCTTAATTTTAAGTTCTTTGTCACTCACAGTTGTAGCCTTTTCGTGGCTTCGGACTCCGGTGGGTTTCTTGTATCTTTCTTGTTCTTCATTTCATTAACGGCGCGTCTCGCGTAAGAGTTTATTGTTATATCTCATACGGCCATATAATTTCCCGCGCTTATTTAAGTTTTTCAACCGAACCGAGTTAAAGTATTTATCGAACGCGTAAACGCGTTCCCGCAGGGGCTCTGTCGCCTCGCTCGCCTTGTTACTCGTTCGACCTCTAGAGATCTTCTGACTCTCTCGTCCCTCCTCTGTCCCCTCGTAAACTTTTTCGGGCTGGGGTCACGTGGGCCCCACGAAGATTTTTCCTCTCGCCTATGGCGCGTGGGGTAAACCAGCCAGGGGAAAAAGGGTAAATCACAGCCAGGCTTATTTTAGTGTTACAATATTCTCATTCGCGGTCTTCACCGAGGCGTGGGGAAACTCAATCGCGGTCGCCACCGATTCGTGGGGAAGCTCAGTCGTTAGAGCAGAGTTACGAGCCTGCAAAGTATAGTCTAATGCATTTTCTATGGAGGGGGTTGTTTGTTCACGTATTGCTTAATTACTTGACCCTGTTCTTTCGATTAAAAATAATAACATATCTTTAGTGTAGCGGTTATCGCATCCGCCTCACTCCCGGAAGGCCACAGGTTCGAAACCGCGAAGTTTTTTTTTTGCTTGGAACATGCAAAGACCTTTATAATTATCCGAACATTTGTGTCAAGGTCACATTATTTACATCCCCGTATCTCTGGTAGAACTAGAGTTACGAGCCTCCAGAATTTAGTCTAATGTATTTCCTATGGAGGGGTTTGTTTGTTTACGATTAGCTTAATTACTCGACTACTGTTTGTCGTAGCCCTAATTCTTAGTATGGCTAGATGGGGGACAAATTGGTCTATAACATACTCAAAGGACATCCCCGTATCTCCAGTAGAAACAGAGTTACGAGCCTGCAAAGTTTATTTTCAAAAATCAAAAGTAACCTTCTAACAATAAGTGAGACAAAAATAAGTTGACGACGATATTGAGGTAGCCTCAAGTTTAAAGTATCCTTGTATGGGGAGCAAAGAGTACTATAACATATCCAAAGGAGATCCCAGTATCTCTTGTAGAACAAGAGTTATGAGCCTCCATAATTTAGTGCAAAAATCATAAGTAACATAATAAAAATAAGTGAGACGATACCAAAGTTGACGAACATTTTGCTTAATATCTCGGCCCCTGTTTGTCGTAGCTCACTGTTTTTAGTATGGTTAGATGGGGGACAAATTGGACTAAAACATACTCAAAGGACATCCCCGTATCTCCAGTAGAAACAGAGTTACGAGCCTGCAAAGTATAGTCTAATGCATTTCCTATGGAGGGGTTGTTTGTTTACGTTTAGCTTAGTAAACTCGGCCCCTGTTTATCGTAGCCCTAAGTTTTTAGTATGGTTAGATGGGGGACAATTTGGACTATAACATATCCTAAGGACATCCTCGTATCTCCAGTAGAAACAGAGTTACGAGCCTGCAAAGTATAGTCTAATGCATTTCCTATGGAGCGGGTTTGTTTCGTTACGTTTTGCTTAAGTACTCGGCCCCTGTTTGTCGTAGCCCAACGTTTTTAGTATGGTTAGAAGGGGGACAATTTGGACTATAACATATCCTAAGGACATCACCGTATCTCTAGTAGACACAGAGTTATGGGCCTGCAAAGTATAGTCTAATGCATTTCCTATGGAGGGGTTGTTTGTTTACGTTTTGCTTAAGTACTCGGCCCCTGTTTGTCGTAGCTCAATGTTTTTAGTATGGTTAGATGGGGGACAAATTGAACTATAACATACTCAAAGGACATCCCCGTATCTCCAGTAGAAACAGAGTTACGAGCCTGCAAAGTATAGTCTAATGCATTTCCTATGGAGGGGTTGTTTCGTTACGTTTTGCTTAAGTACTCGGCCCCTGTTTGTCGTAGCCCAAAGTTTTTAGTATGGTTAGATGGGGGACAAATTGGACTATAACATACTCAAAGGACATCCCCGTATCTCCAGTAGGAGAAGTTGGTGGACAGGTACATCAGAGACGAGGTACTTTCGGTAACTCCTCTCTCTTCTTCACAATTTGCCTACCAAAAAGGCAAATCCACTGAGACGGCCCTTCACGGCCTTACGAATTGCCTGGATAGGGCATTCGAGTTTCAGGAAATTTCACTGGCTGTCTTCCTCGATATCGAGGGGGCCTTTGACAAGGTCTCTAGCTCGGTTATTACTGAAGCTGTTGAGAGATTTGGCATCAGCGCCACTCTTGGCCGCTGGATCAAGTCGATGCTTACCGACCGCGAGGTGTCGGCGTCCCTCCTTGGGGACTCTCTAGGGGTGACTACCAGCAGGGGCTGCCCTCAGGGTGGAGTGCTCTCCCCCTGTTGTGGTGGACGAACTCCTGGGGAGGCTCGGGGGTGCTGGGGGCTGTTGCTGCTTCGGGTATGCGGACGATGTAGCGATAGTCTTTACCGGGAAGTTCCCGGATACTGTCACCGCGCTTATGAGATCTGCTCTCTCTAGCGTGGAGCAATGGTGTCAGGCGGTTAACCTCACCGTTAATCCTGATAAAACTGTCCTTGTTCCTTTTACGAGGAGGAATACTAAGGATCTGTTCAATGATATCTCTTTCTTTGGCCAGGTCCTGACAAAGTCCTCCGAGGTGAAATACCTGGGGGTGACTTTTGATTGTAGACTCACATGGAAGCCGCATCTTGATCGGTGTATTAAGAAGGCCAAGATGCTCTTCTGGAGGACCAGGAGCTCTGTCGGCCAGACTTGGGGCCTCAACCCCAAGGCTGTACACTGGCTCTATACTGGGATCATCAGACCCATACTATCTTACGGGGCACTTGTCTGGTGGACAAGGGTCCGGCTTAAGACGGTGCAGGCTGCCCTGCGCAAGCTTCAAAGGCTTGCCTGCATTGGTGTTACGGGGGCCATGAGATCGACCCCAACTGCTTCCCTGGAGGTGCTCCTTGACATGCTTCCTCTTCATCTCTTCATTGAGGAGGAGGCTGTCATGGGAGCCTACAGGCTCAACATTAGTGGCTGCTAGGTTCCAAGACTTTGGGATTACAGCCATACGAAGCTCTTTCGGGAGTACGCCGCACTTGAGCCGTCGCTTACGATGTGCTCTGACAAAACCGTTACCAGTTTTGATTTCACTAAGCCATTCAGCATCCACTTCCCCAGTCGGGCAGAGTGGACTAACCTGCTGCCTCTTGGCACTGGGGGTGAAACTATTTGGTTCACCGATGGCTCCAAGACTGATTCCGGCGCTGGCGCCGGCTATTACTGTCAAACCACAAGGGTCGGCTTTTCTGCTTGCCTGGGCACCTTCACTAGTGTGTTCCAGGCTGAAATTGCCGCGATCTGTTATTGCGCAGATTACTGTATTAACAAAGGTATACCGGACGGACTGTGAGAATTTATTCTGACAGTCAGGCTGCCCTGAACGCTCTGAACCAGTGTCAGATTACTTCTCAACTGGTGCGTAGCTGCCTCGACCTGCTAGCGCGACTGGCATCCTGCAACAGTGTTCTGCTGTACTGGGTGCCAGGGCATAGCGGATATTATGGCAATGAGCAAGCCGATAGATTTGCGAAAAGGGGTGCGGAGGCCAAGCTCTTGGGGCCGGAGCCGGCCGTCCCCATCCCCTACAGGCACGTCAAACGGTGTCTGCATGACAGGTTGACTGTCATACAAAACCAGCTCTGGCACAGCATGGAGGGCCAGAGACAGACAAAGCTGTTTGTCGATGGTCCCTGCAGGTCTCGTGCTAGGGACCTAATTTCGCTCGGCAGATGGGATATTAGGCTGGCCACCGGTCTTTTGACGGGCATTGTCGGCTTAATAGGCACCTCCATATGATGGGTTTTGCCGACGACCCTCTCTGTAGGTCGTGTCAGGAGAAGGAAGAAACATCCGCTCACGTACTTTGCGAGTGCGACTACTTCGCCTCGCTTAGATTAGAATATTTTGATTCACACACCCTGGAACCCTCGAGGGTCTCCTCTCTCACGGTGGAGCGAATCTTCGCTACGCTGCAGCTACAGGCCTATTCAAGGCCTGATTACGAGGATGCACAATATGCCTTTGGCATTGGTGCTAGGGCGCGTACCCTCCTCAACAACATAACCTGCTGCCTCTTGGCACTGAGGGTGAAACTATTTGGTTCACCGATGGTTCCAAGACTGATTCCGGCGCTGGCGCCGGCTATTACTGCCAAACCACAAGGGTCGGCTTTTCTGCTTGCCTGGGCACCTTCGCTAGGTGTTCCAGGCGGAAATTGCCGCGATCTGTTATTGCGCAGATTACTGTATTAACAAAGGGTATACCGGACGGACTGTGAGAATTATTCTGACAGTCAGGCCGCCCTGAACGCGCTGAACCAGTGTCAGATTACCTCTCAACTGGTGCGCAGCTGCCTTGATCTGCTAGCGCGACTGGCATCCTGCAACAGGGTTCTGTTGTTCTGGGTGCCAGGGCATAGCGGATATCATGGCAATGAGCAAGCCGATAGATTTGCGAAAAGGGGTGCGGAGGCCAAGCTCTTGGGGCCGGAGCCGGCCGTCCCCATCCCCTACAGGCACGTCAAACGGTGTCTGCATGACAGGTTGACTGTCATACAAAACCAGCTCTGGCATAACATGGAGGACCAGAGACATACAAAACTGTTAGTCAACGGTCCCTGCAGGTCTCGTGCCAGAGACCTAATTTCGCTCAGCAGATGGGATATTAAGCTGGCCACTGGTCTTCTGACCGGGCACTGTCGGCTTAATAGGCACCTCCATCTGATGGGTTTTGCCGACGACCCTCTCTGTAGGTCGTGTCAGGAGAAGGAAGAAACATCCGCTCACGTACTTTGCGAGTGCGACTGTTCGCCTCGCTTAGACTAGAATATTTTGAATCACACACTTTTGAACCCTCGCGTGTCTCCTCTATTTCGGTGGAGCGAATTCTTCGCTACGCTGCTGCTACGGGCTTTTCAAGGCCTGAATACGAGGATGCACAATATGCCTTTGGCTACGGTGCTAGGGCGCGTACCCTCCTCAACAATAATAATAGTCTAATGCATTTCCTATGGAGGGGTTTTTCTTTACGTTTGCTTAAGTACTCGGCCCCTGTTTGTCGTAGCCCAAAGTTTTTAGTATGGTTAGATGGGGGACAAATTGGACTATAACATACTCAAAGGACATCCCCGTATCTCCAGTAGAAACAGAGTTACGAGCCTGCAAAGTATAGTCTAATGCATTTTCTATGGAGGGGGTTGTTTGTTCACGTATTGCTTAATTACTTGACCCTGTTCTTTCGATTAAAAATAATAACATATCTTTAGTGTAGCGGTTATCGCATCCGCCTCACTCCCGGAAGGCCACAGGTTCGAAACCGCGAAGTTTTTTTTTTTGCTTGGAACATGCAAAGACCTTTATAATTATCCGAACATTTGTGTCAAGGTCACATTATTTACATCCCCGTATCTCTGGTAGAACTAGAGTTACGAGCCTCCAGAATTTAGTCTAATGTATTTCCTATGGAGGGGTTTGTTTGTTTACGATTAGCTTAATTACTCGACTACTGTTTGTCGTAGCCCTAATTCTTAGTATGGCTAGATGGGGGACAAATTGGTCTATAACATACTCAAAGGACATCCCCGTATCTCCAGTAGAAACAGAGTTACGAGCCTGCAAAGTTTATTTTCAAAAATCAAAAGTAACCTTCTAACAATAAGTGAGACAAAAAATAAGTTGACGACGATATTGAGGTAGCCTCAAGTTTAAAGTATCCTTGTATGGGGAGCAAAGAGTACTATAACATATCCAAAGGAGATCCCAGTATCTCTTGTAGAACAAGAGTTATGAGCCTCCATAATTTAGTGCAAAAATCATAAGTAACATAATAAAAATAAGTGAGACGATACCAAGTTGACGAACATTTTGCTTAATATCTCGGCCCCTGTTTGTCGTAGCTCAATGTTTTTAGTATGGTTAGATGGGGGACAATTGGGACTAAACATCCTAAGGACATCCTCGTATCTCCAGTAGAAACAGAGTTACGAGCCTGCAAAGTATAGTCTAATGCATTTCCTATGGAGGGGTTGTTTCTTTACGTTTTGCTTAAGTACTCGGCCCTGTTTGTCGTAGCCCAAAGTTTTTAGTATGGTTAGATGGGGGACAATTTGGACTATAACATATCCTAAGGACATCCCCGTATCTCCAGTAGAAACAGAGTTACGAGCCTGCAAAGTATAGTCTAATGCATTTCCTATGGAGGGGTTTGTTTGTTACGTTTTGCTTAATTACTCGGCCCCTGTTGTCGTAGCCCAATGTTTTTAGTTGGTTAGATGGGGGACAATTTGGACTATAACATATCCTAAGGACATCCCCGTATCTCTAGTAGACACAGAGTTATGGGCCTGCAAAGTATAGTCTAATGCATTTCCTATGGAGGGGTTGTTTGTTTACGTTTTGCTTAAGTACTCGGCCCCTGTTTGTCGTAGCTCAATGTTTTTAGTATGGTTAGATGGGAGACAAATTGAACTATAACATACTCAAAGGACATACCCGTATCTCAGGTACAAACAGAGTTACGAGCCTGCAAAGTATAGTCTAATGCATTTCCTATGGAGGGGTTGTTTCTTTACGTTTTGCTTAAGTACTCGGCCCCTGTTTGTCGTAGCCCAAAGTTTTTAGTATGGTTAGATGGGGGACAATTTGGACTATAACATATCCTAAGGACATCCCCGTATCTCTAGTAGACACAGAGTTATGGGCCTGCAAAGTATAGTCTAATGCATTTCCTATGGAGGGGTTGTTTGTTTACGTTTAGCTTAATTACTCGGCCCCTGTTTGTCGTAGCCCAAAGTTTTTAGTATGGTTAGATGGGGACAAATTGGACTAAACATACTCAAAGGACATCCCCGTTTCTCCAGTAGAAACAGAGTTACGGCCTGCAAAGTATAGTCTAATGCATTTCCTATGGAGGGGTTGTTTGTTTACGTTAGCTTAGTAACTCGGCCCCTGTTTATCGTAGCCCAAAGTTTTTAGTATGGTTAGATGGGGACAATTTGGACTATAACATATCTAAGACATCCCCGTATCTCCAGTAGACACAGGTTATGGCCTGCAAAGTATAGTCTAATGCATTTCCTATGGAGGGGTTTTTGTTCGTTACGTTTTGCTTAAGTACTCGCCCTGTTTGTCGTAGCCCAAACGTTTTTAGTATGGTTAGAAGGGGGACAATTGGACTATAAC
>JAEQBA010002855.1:55211-96090 GCA_019434445.1 Phalangium opilio
TGAATAACAATTATTTCACATTAACTATACTGGATTGATTGGATTTTGACAATTTAAAGACGTGCCAGCATAGTGTAATATCATGGCAATCATGTAAATAACTATTGTTTAAACCAAGTCTTGGCTCCTGTGGTGCCCAAAACATGCTGGTTCATCTACACACAAATTTTGCCTTGCCAAAGACACGAAATAATCAGAACTTGGCAACGAGGGCGGAGCTAAAACTTGCCTTTGCTAAGCTTGGCGGGCCCGGTAACTCCACCCCTCGACTATGGGAGCATCTAGTGGTGTTTTTAAACTACATCACAGCTGAGACTTGCTTTAAAAATGTGTGTTGCATACTGACATCGCACTTTCTATGGATTTTTTTCAAGTTTTGTCAACTGGCCATAAGTGTCTATGGTTGTTTTTCCCCTAGCGGCCATAGTTTGTGCAGTACCCGTGGTCAAAGTTGTACTAAATGGAGAATTTGCATTAGATACTATTTTATTACCTTTTTATTCATGAGATTTTAATAATAGTATTTTCGCTTAACTTATAG
This sequence comes from Phalangium opilio, assembly GCA_019434445.1. Classification (NCBI taxonomy): domain Eukaryota; kingdom Metazoa; phylum Arthropoda; class Arachnida; order Opiliones; family Phalangiidae; genus Phalangium; species Phalangium opilio. The sequence continues at coordinate 55,753 of JAEQBA010002855.1, forward strand.
CGGTTTGGCTAATGCGTTAGCTTTTTGAATATTGGATCTTCATTGATTTCCGAGCCAGACATTTTTTAACGTCTGATTATTATCTAATATTTCTTAATTGGTAATTGATAGTATGATTCGAGACTATATTTTTTACAAGTTTCGAAAGTTTTAACTTTCCATTTCTACCTCATTTATTGTAAAAAGAGCACGTTTAAGAACAATGTCACAAAGATGATAATAGTGTGAATAAGTGGGGCTTTTCGTTCAGTCAAATAATAATTCAATTCTATAGTATCAAAAACATCTTGTAGTGGTCGGTAATCGAACCAAGGTACAGAAATAAAAAGGATAATGCTTTAGCTACTCACCAACTATAATGCTATTAAAACCTTATAAATAGAAACGCTATAAAATCGTATGTAACCCAAAATTCTACTAGGTTTCGTCCAACTTTGATTACGAATACTGGAAATACTATGATGGCTAGGGAAAAACGGCCTGGGACAATTTTGATCAGTTGACCAAGATTGAAAACATTAATATAAAAAATCCAAATGGTCTTTGATAATGAAACAACCGTCCACTCTTGGTATAAATAGTAAAGTCAAGATACAATAGTACATGAAACCCTAATCCCTTACGTGAAAGAAGATGTGGGATTAGTGTTCTCTCTTGGCATTAGTATGTTTACTTGGAATGGACGCCTTGCCTTGGCCTAAGGTCATGTTTCACTTGATATATAATTCAAATTAGTCTATCAATATATGATTTTTGGTAAATTTTCATATTCATTTTGACATTCCGTTAATATATATAGTCTAAAATACTTCTCTGTTTAATTTTAGAAAAAAGAATACTTTCCAAAATCAGTATAAATTAGTGAAATACTTCAAAGTTTGGTTTATAGTATCTTTGTGAAAATTATATGAAACAATTAAGCATTGTTAATATAGTATATTTCGCCCTAATTTTCACTTGATGCGGCAGACTTGGAACCAATATTAATGAAGCGTATTCTTTTCATTATTAAAGGGAGTAGAAAGCTTGGATTCGGAGGTAGATTGTTACAGTTCATGTTTCTTTCATCTCTCCCAAATGTTGGGTGCGATTTCGCCTACAAAAATCTAAATGACTTTGTACCGCCTTTTATGTGGTCTTGAACAGGAAGATTTATTTTTTAGCCTAAATATTTTATACTAACATTTATTATTTCTAGATGCAAAAGGAACATCATCAGGCCACCATTCTGGTTTTTCGTCTTCACGAAAGAAACGTGATGATCCTAGTATGAAGATATATATTGAATTAGAATCCTGAAATAAATCTAAAACCATGAAAGGTGGTATATTTCTGCAGTCGCAAGCCTATACACACTGGCGTGGATATATCGTTACCCAAACTTTGGACTTCCACCAATGAAATGTAGTAGCCCTTTATACAATTACCGTTCAATCTAAAATCTGGTTTTAATACCCTCGCACCACGTGACATATTTGAAGCTGCAGTAGCATTCAAATTGTTTGTGGCACTAGAAGCTACATTAGTAGAGACTAAGTCGGTTAATTCCATAAGCTTGGCACTTAACGTGGCATATGCTGGATCTGGTGCCGGAACAGGCAAAAATGGATTAATAGGGGTGGAATTTAAAGGTCCATAGGAAACTACAGAACCGCGACCCGCTACTGGTAAAGTTCCTTGAGGAACAAAGTGTGAAGGACCAGAAGCAGTAGGTTGGCCTAACACTGATGAAATGTTTGAAATTGGTAGTATATTAGCAAATGGATTAGTGGAAGGATAACTACTTGTGGTAACCACAGTCTGTTGTCCTAACACTGAAGTAGAAACGGACACAGGCCTAGTGTTAACAGCCACATAAGAGCTAGGCACACCAACATTGGCATGCGTATTAGTGGTAAGCCTCGGTTGTGAAGGCGCAACAGAAAAGGGGCTAACACCTGTCTGTATAGTACTAAACCTAATTGGCGTTACACTAGGATTAATATTAGAAAATGGATAACCAGTTTGACTTACTGTAACGGGCGGATTACTCATAGCTTGTGGTTGAGAAGTAGTAATGGGAACAATAGTATCAGAGGGGCGCAACTGGCTAAAACATGCGGCTAGATCACGATCACTTTGTGCAGGGCTCTGTTCTACCAAAGCGCGTCTCGCGGCGAGACAGTGAAGATCACGTGCTCTCATTCCTATTCTCTCTCTGATTGGCTAACCTATTTGAGCGACAAGCTCCCGCAGCCAACACGGGGGAAGCGTCCGATTCGCTGTCCGTATCCGGGGCTGCATTGTTCCTACTACGCCACATTTTCTAACTAGTTCAAACTGGTTTATCGGAGGGGAAAAAGTCCTCACTACCCGATAAGCCTAAAAGTTTGAGACTACGGCTCTAAGCCTAGGCTATCCAATATATTAAATTTAAATTTAAATTAAATCTAACCTAACACACGAAATATTCGTGGTAATGGCAAGCTCGCCAATTATTTCTCCCCTGTAACCGATTCGCGTAAAAAGTTCAGGTTCGCAGGGTAAGAAATAATGAGACAATTAGGTGGCATAAATTCTATCTCTTTATTGACCAGGTTTTGTTTAGGTTAGTATTGTGGTAGTAAATAATCATTATTTTAGGGGTTAGTTAACTTTAGTAATATGATAATGAATATTTACAATGTAGAGTACTTAAATTGAGAAGCGCCAGTAGGGAATGTCCGTTACAAAAATTATACACTTACAGAGATATTAAGAGCCATGTGAACTAGTGTCTTGTGCTTATTTAAACGGTACGCGAATAGAGTGAGAAGCGCGGAATTCACTAATTCGAACTTAAACCGTTAAATTAAAAAATGTTCATGAAAACTCTGAACTTGAAAAGCTTTTTCTGGAAGCTTGTGATAAATTGTTTCCAAATCAGAAGAGGGAGGACAAACTGACCTTCCATAAAGAGTGGGAAAGGAATTCTCAATAATGAGGTTGCAGGCTTTTAAATAAGCATACGTTTCCATAGTTTCCTTGGAATCTTCTGGTATGTCGCCATTATCGGGATTCGCGTGTTCATACAACTCTGCCATTACATCATCTTGCTATTTAAAGTTTTAGACGTTCCTAAGTATCTATGAAATATCAAAGAGCAAATTTAATTTTACCTGCATTATTTTAGCAGGCTTGACATTTAGTTTTGTCCAAGAATCCCGGATGATGTAAGATTCCAGCAATTTGGGTACATATCGGGGGATATTTTTATCTCTCCTCTTAACCTCCCTTTTCTTCATATTTACAATGGTATCCCAACCGAAATTAGTGTCATTCTTTTTAAAATACCTGCTTCCTCCTTCTTTCGATGCGAAAAGTGCATTTATCAAATTTCTGAGCTGTAACGAAGCAAAATGTTTCTGAAAAACCTCAAAAAACCATATTTTTCATCCTGAAAAACATTCATTACCTCGTTTGATGGGCACATGATCCAAAATATTTCAGCACCATATGCTCCAGAGTAATTTTGGGTTAATTTCATTAGACTGAGATTTGAACTAGCACCATCACATAAAACGGCAGAAACTTTAATACCAACTATGCTAAGTGCACTAAGTACATCGAATAAACAAGCCGATATAAAATGGCTGTTTGTTGAACCTTCTGATGAGAAAAAAGGGCAATAATGTCAAAGTCCGTGGTTAAGTCTCGCCATAAAAATTGCAGCATAACCCGCCTTTGGGAGTGATTCCTCAGTAGTCATTTGATTGTAAATATCATCCAGAGTTAATAGGTCCTGAGTTGACATAGCCAACCCAATTAGTTTGTGGTTCTTATTGTTCCACGCGACCTTAGGAGCAACATTAACATCATCAAAATCAGTATTCCATCTCCCATTGGCTTTTTTAGACTTTTCGCTATTTGCTCATTCACATAGTCATCCTATCATTTTTTGGCGCCTTAAACGGTCCATGTTCACCCCAGGTTCTTCCGAGTTAGATTGGACGCTTCTCCAACTTGGGAGTTTTAGGATATCAAAGTGTTTAAGCGCTAAATATGCAGCTTTACTTCTGCATGCAATCGCCTGAGCAATCCGATACGTAATGGCGCTCTAGCGTTCACTTTTACTTCCAGCAGCTGCTTTAAATAATGCTGGGATGCAATGCAGATTTAGCATTTCTCTTACAATTACGATTTTAGTCTCCCTGGAAATCCCCTTTATCCTTTTCATGTTGCTCGCGACTATCATTCATCCAAACTTCTTTGAAAGTCTTGTATTTCCGAATCATTTTCCGTTTCAGAGGGTAATTCAGAAATAACATTGTCCACTTGTGCCTTGAAATCCTTGTTAATTATTTCAGTTATTTTGATCATCTGCTTATTCTTCTTATCATTGAAGAAAAGCTCAAATCTCTGACATTTCTTCATTAATTTTTCATTAGTCCTAAAGAATCGAAATCTTCTGGCCCTTGCTTTTCTGTTGCGGACTCTCAAAGAAACTGGCGACAAATATTTCAGCTTATAAGTTGATGTTGGAGATCTTTTATTTTAGAATTAGGTGATAAAGTCCTTTGTATCTTTTATTTTTTAGCGCTATTTTTTAGTTTTGCAATAACGGGACACTTGGCTACAATTAAAGCAATAATAGTTCCCAGACTTCAATTCAGCAAAAGGGGCATTGCTGCTTCGTGGTTTAAACCAAACTAAACAATCCGAAGCAGAATAATGTTCAACTGCATAAGAAAAAATTTGCACTTTTTTTGGTTTAAATGCAAAAGTGCTCAAACAGGAAAAAGCGTCTTCTCTTAGTCCAGGGCAAATCACAAAACAGTCGTCCCAAATCCCTTGAAAAATTTCTGTGGCTTCTCTTTCAGAAAAAACACCGTCTTGGAATAGTTCTTTCTTTGCAACAATGCCTTTAAAAACGAGGAAGACTAAAGCTACTCCTGTTTCGTCCACTAAAACCTTTATCGGTTCCGTTCCCAACTTCGTTAAAAAGATTCCGTTTTTTGTGACTTCCAAATACATCTATGAACAAAAACTTTTAAACCGATTGTACTGACAAAAATGTAAATAGTTTTTATACTTTCGATGTCTGAAGATCTCTTTTTTCTAACATAGACTTTCTGTACAATTAACGGCTATTTTTTCACTTACCTGTTCCAAAATTGTAATTTCAACATATTTACTTCAAAAAATGAGCCAAGGCTTAAATTTACTTGTGTTTCGTTCTCCAGTTTTAGCCTTTTTCTCGATTTGAAATTTTCCACATTTGGGCTCTGAACACATCCGTGGCTTCTTTTATTGTTCCTTTGCAATTTCAAAATAGTTTGGACCGATTTTGAACTTGTATCTTTTAAATAAAAGTTAACTTGAAAAGAGAAGCCGGCTTTGCGCTGCACGAAGGACGCCATTTTTCTAGAGATCGGGTTACCGGAAGCTGTAATGCGACGCGTCTGAGTCTGGTCTTGGTGCTGTTTTGCTTCAGGATAATTGCCCCATAGCATACGCGTCGAAAGCCTTAACATCGAGCGAAGCCAATTATGCACAGATCGAGAAAGAATGTCTCGCCATCGTATTCGCATGTGGCAGATTTGAACATTATATCGGCGGAAGTCAAGAAGTTCTTGTGGAAACAGACCACAAACCGCTCATACCTATATTTTCTAAGCCTCTCCGCCTTGCACCAAAACGGCTGCAGCGAATGCTGTTGCGGTTACAGTCCTACAACCAACGCGTGCAATATAAACCAGGACCAACACTGCATATCGCTGGCATGCTTAGCCGAAGCTACTTACGAAACACAACCCCGTCCCTGCAATCAGGTACAGAAGTGTACCATTTAGAAGAAAGGAGGTTGGAAGAAATTTCAGCGATCGAGCCGACCCGATATTTATCAGTTAGTTCGGCAACTTTAGAGTTCATACGCGAGGCCACAAAGGGAGATCAGACACAACAGAGGTTAAAGACCATAGTATTGAAGGGATGGCCACTTGCGCAAAAGGACTTACCGGCCGAATTGAAGGGGTTGTGGCACACAAGGGATGAATATACTACGCATCAAGATCTTGTATTTAAAGGCCAACGGGTTATGATTCCAGAACCAATACGACAAGATATATTGGTACGTCTACACTACAGTCATGTCGGAGCAGCGGCAACAATCCGGAAGGCCCGGGAGACAGTTTATTGGCCTGGAATCGAGAAAGATATTCAACGATATGTCGATGACTGCCAGGCATGTCAGGCATTCGTAAATAAACAGTATCGGGAGCCATTAAAACCATTTGAAGTACCAACGCTGCCATGGCAAATGGTTGCGCAAGATGTGTTCACCTTAAAGAATCAGAACTACCTTGTCACGGTTGATTACTATTGTGGATATTGGGAAGTGGACCAGCTCAGGACCATGACAGCTGCCACACTAATAAGCCACACGAAAGCACACTTTGTGAGACATGGAATACCCCAAGTATTGATAACAGACAATGGCACAAATTTCGTCAGCAAGGAATATGCAGATTTCTCCACGGAATGGGGGTTCCTGCATGTCACGACGTCGCCTTACCACAGTAGATGTAATGGTAAAGCGGAATCGACAGTGAAAATTGTAAAGAACCTGTTGAAAAAGGTTGAATATGCCAGTCAAGATGTCATGTTAGCAGTGTTAGAGTGGCGAAACACACCGCAGAAAGATGGGAAAACACCAGCGCAGAAGCTGTTCTCCAGCCAAACGAGGTCAACACTGCCAGTGGTCCCAGAAAGGTTGAAACCGCGAACAGTGCCTGGGGTACCACAGATAATAGCCGAACGACAAAGAGCAATGAAGCACTGGTACGACAGGGGGACGCGAGAATTAAGTCCAATACAAGAAGGACAACGGGTCAAGCTCGATCCAAGGCGGAAACATACACCATGGATAGATGCTACGTGTAAAGCTGTAGTGGGTCCCACCTAGTGCAAACTGACCAAGGCAGCACTTTTAAACGGCATCTTCAGGACCTTCGCTGCCGTGGCGAATGGAATCAGCCACAGGGGCCGACGGTAGTTTAACTTACTAATGCAGTCCAACGCATGAAGCCAATTATCCAACCGAGCAATGCATTACCCAATTCCAACCATAACAATCTGGCTCCCCGTATTCTGGACCCTAGTAACAGTCTCCTGGCACCACACACACCTCTCCTAGGTACAGAAACTCAAACCGACGGTCCCACGCAACCAACTAACCTAGAGAGGGAAGCCACAAGCCGCGACAGCGGTAGGGATAACACCATTCAGAAAGACAGGACCGGGGTTAGCACCATTCAATCAAAGTCTAGTCTGCCGAGCCAGCACCCGACGGGACAAGAACATAGACTACGGCCTAGAGAGAAATTAACAAGACCATCTATGCGAACCTAGAATAAGTCAGATGCATGTGTAGAGAGATAAATAGTTAAGAGTTGAACAAATTAGTTAAGAGTTGAACAAGTTATTTGATCTAAAAGACATTTGCTAATTGAAGATATGTATTTATGAATGTATAGACGTTTAAATAATTTTATGATGTATTAATGACAATGGAGATTCCTACTAAAATTTAATGTGTTTTGAAAATAAGTGAGATGTTGGGATATTAGATAGAACCGAACTGAACTGAGTCAATGCGAATCGATTCGGGGTTTTCTCCAGTAAGCTAGTCAGTTCGTGTTCAGGTATGAGATAAGCATGTATACCTTAGAAATCAATGTATTAAATAAACTACCCTTTTATAACTTAACCCGCTACGTTTATTAACGATTACAAACACCAACATTTTCTCTAACATTTTCTCCAACAATTCACTTGAGTGACGTCACACTAGACCACCGCGGCTCTGCTTGGTATAGGAATCAGGGCGCACGCTTTAAAATTTTGAAACTAACTGCCCCTTAATTTCCAAAATTTGAAAAGCCCGACCCGGCCCGTCCCGATAAATTTTTCGACTCTGGAGACTTTACCTTTTCCCAAAATGGCTCCGAAGTAAAGAAAGATTTTTTGAGCAGCGATGGATATCGTTGATCCTGGAATTCTTTTCACTCGCTTGTGAATGATATCAATCATTGTTAAGACTCCTATGACGCAAAGTAACCCGCTCCAAATCTGGAAAAGTGTTTTCAGAGAAGCAACGTTTAAGAATTACTTTGCAAATAAATAGATGGCTCTCAAGCAAAGGGCTTAACCTTAACATCACCGGCACTAACAGCAGAGTTTTTGAATACGCTTCACATACTTAAATATATACACGAAGACCCAATTCTACATATTTTATATACACTCCATTCTACACCATTATTTTGAAAGGAAGATTTTACACGAACTGCAGATAATTTTGATTTGAAGGAAAATGTTTTCCCTGAATTGAAACTCGTTCCTCGACTACTAAATCTGATTGGTTGGAATAGTTTGACATTTCGTAACTCTTATTGTTACGTTACGTTTGGTCATAGCATACATGTAGGGAACGATTTCAAAATCGCGGTGTAATCATGTTGGTTACACCACCCTATTCTATGAGAGCGGTAGCTCACTTAGATAAGACTGACTTTAATGTATAAGGAAGAGTTTTTGATTGGATATAACTTTTTTTGTATTGTTTGAACTGTTTTGAAAAAAAATCCACAGAACTACAATTCGGGCCCTCATTTTATGGTTAAAATTTCAAAGAGATCCATTTAATAGTTCATTTTGTATAAAAAAAAAGGTGGTTTTCACTTCAATAAATATAAACGAAAAACTCGAAATTTTTCCATAGAAATAACATGGGAAAATATTTTACAATTAACCTTTTTGAGGAAGCCGTAATGCAATAACTACTCGTTTGTTTGACTTGAATACAGTTTTAAACGAAAGCCTGGTATTTAGATTTTCCGCTTTCCAATTTTCATTGATTAAATTTTAGTTTAAGCATGTTTAATTACAAATTTTCCAAACCATTCCAATCTGCGATATTTTAGCATGGATAAGAATCAGTTTATGATGTTAGCACGGTTATGGCTGTTTGGTACAATGTTCGTGGTAGTTAAAAAACAAGGGGACCTAAGCTTGTGTTCTCTAACAAGTTAAGTTGGAAAAGGGCCCCACATATGTGTATTAAGTTACCAACTGCCTTAGAGAATTAAGCTAGATTACCTACGACTGGTAATTAAGCTAGATTACCTACGAGTGGTAATTAAGCTTGATTACCGACGACTGGTAATTAAGCTAGATTACCGACGACTGGTAATTAAGCTAGATTACCGACGACTGGTAATTAAGCTAGATTACCGACGACTGGTAATTAAGCTAGATTACCGACGACTGGTAATTAAGCTAGAATACGGACGACGGGTAATTAAGCTAGATTACCGACGACGGGTAATTAAGCTAGATTACCGACGACGGGTAATTAGCTAGATTACCGACGACTGGTAAATAAGCCAGACTACCGACGACTGGTAAATAAGCCAGACTACCGACGACTGGTAAATAAGCCAGACTACCGACGACTGGTAAATAAGCCAGACTACCGACGACTGTTAATTAAGCCAGACTACCGACGACTGGTAATTAAGCTAGATTACCGACGACTGGTAATTAAGCTAGTTTAACGACGACTGGTAATTAAGCTAGTTTACCGACGACTGGTAATTAAGACAGACTACTGACGACTGGTAATTAAGCTAATTTACCGACGACTGGTAATTAAGCCATATTACCGACGACTGGTAATTAAGACAGACTACTGACGACTGGTAATAAAGCCAGACTACCGACGACTGGTAATAAAGCCAGACTACCGACGACTGGTAATAAAGCCAGACTACCGACGACTGGTAATTAAGCCAGACTACCGACGTATGCACAATGCCCCAATACCTTTACTCTCCTAAGGTTTCTGAACAATTTGAATTAATACTAAGACTGAAGTAACTAATATTAATAAAAACTGTCATTGTAGACAAAGACGGGAAAGTTTGAAAGATAAGTGTACAAAATGAATTGCCTGAAGTAACAGATATTTAAATTTTCACTTTTGAAGACATGAGCATAAAACATCGATTAATTAAAAAAATTCTTATCTTAGTTTTTTTCACCAAAATTACTTCAGTCAAAATATTTTGTCATGAAACATGTGCATCATTTCAATACCAGTACGTGTGTACATTTTATTTTATGTCAAAAATTTACAACGAGTTTTGAGTATTCGGTCCTATAAGGAGAAAGTGCTGTGCGAGTACTCGATAAGAGATTTTCTGAGACCCGAAAAAGTTGCGAGTATCAAACCAAGGCTCGATAAATACTCGAACCTGCTTTTGGATAGCCTTCAACTCTGAAAATAGGATGTAATAGCTATAAAATTCCACAAGGAAGTCACGCTTATTGGTTAACAGACGCACATTAGTGCTCATTGGGTAGTTAAGATCATAATGCCTGTGCAATGTAGTAGGGTAGTAGCTCCTAGCTGGTAAAACAGTGGAAGTAAAAGTAATGAAAGGCAGTTAAAGGCGCGTTTACTATTATTATTTTATTAATTAATTTTTTTTTACGTTTAGGCTAGTAATTTTCGTTTGGAACTTTGCGCGAAGTATAACAATGGCTAAATTTAAAGAGAAGAAGACTAATACCGTCTGGGAATTGATGGAAGTAGTTGTCGATGATCAAAATTACACCAAATGTCTATTATGAGAGCAAGAAATTTACAGAAAGTGTGAAAACACTAGAAAATCAATTCCCGATTACTCGATAAATACTCGAAACAAATTTTCCAACTACTCGATACTCGATTCGAGTACTCGATACTCGGCTCGATACTCGATAAGGGAAAATTTCAATACTCGAGACTCGACTCGAAACCAAAAATTCAAGTCTCGCACAGCCCTAAGGAGAATAAAATAGTCAGAAAATGGTTTAAAAACTATGAAAACTTGGCAAATCGTAGTCGTTATTTTAAAAATTTTAAAAATATCAAAATTAACGTGATGTATAGCTCCCAAAATATCACTATCAATCTAAAGATCTTTTCGACACTAATAACTACATCACAGTCAAACGGCCTTTGTAATTTTCTGCTTGGCAATATTTACAATTTTAAAATATAAAAATTGGAGTATTAGTCAAAAGTAAAACCTAGTATTAAACCAGTATCCCTTTAAAAAACTTGAAGATACCATAGAGCAAAATACTTGTGTAAATAATGTTGAAAAATATTTTGAGCTTAATGAAAATTTGGTGAATAAAAGTAAGATAAGAATTTTTTAAAATAATCGATGTTTTATGATCATGTCTTCAAAAGTAAAAATTTTAGTATCTGTCACTTCAAGGCAATTCATTTTGTACACCTATCTTTTACACTTTCCAGTCTTTGTCTACAATGACAGTTTTTATTAATTATTAACTTGTGATTGCGGACTTCATTTGAAGCAAAGACTATCTCGGAACGTTCAACGGGGTCCTCATCTAAAAGCTAACCCACCTGTTAAATTTTTGGTACTTAATTTTATCCTTCAGAAATATGAACTAGGCCTACTCATATTTTGGTTCAAAATGTTAACTTCGTTAATTTAATGGGAAAGTGACAGAACATTAATTAGAAAGTTGAAATAGGATGAGGAATTTGTGGAATGGAAATTGCGTATAAAACTGCGAAAGAAATTTAAATGAAAGTACTTTAAATTAAGACAGTATTTTTTTAATGAAAGAATTAAGCAACACAAGTAGTTTCGCGTCAGGAAATATGCGTCGACGTTTCATTTTTGGAAAAATAATTTTAATGTGTTAATTAAAGTAGCTTAATTAAACTATAATCTTGTTTAACCGCATGAATGGTTACTGGCGTAGATTAATGGACAGTAACGCGATGACAAACGTGTAGCTTGTTTACGTTAATATTTAAATCACGAATCGGTAATATTCTAGCACGCCTCGTGCTGCCATCTTTAAAAAGAAAAATCCAACTTGTAATTATAGAGAATTCATTTGCCTCATAACTAGGGTTCGAAAATTAGGGTAATTTTGGAAAATGGAAAATTACGCCGTAAGTTACCGCGTTACGAAAAGTTCAAAAATTAATTATATTGATCGTTTATAAGCTAAATAATGAAAAAATCACTTGAACACAGCTATACTTTTGATAGAACAGTATTTTACACTATTTAAACCCCGAGTTTTGATGTTTGCAGCTCAAAAAACTTTTGAATAGCAATATCTACTTTCTTCTTCTTAAGGCCTTTTCAGACGATCCAACTTTTTGACTCAGCTTGATGGGTCAACTCGAGTTGATCCAACTAGTTGGATCGTGTGAATAAAAGCTGGATGAGTTGAGTCACCAAAAAAGTTGGCTTGGAAAAATTGGATCTGTGATCCAATTTTTGCTGACTCAACTTTTTGATTTCATGTCTTCAGCCAATCAAAATGCATTACAGAAAAAGTCTTTTTCGCGGGTTATTTCGTAAGTGCCAAGGTAGAGGGCGCTTAAAAAGTTCCATTTGGCGGTAAAAGTTTAGTCGTGTGAAAAGGAAGTATTTACTACACTTTTCCCTTCAAAGGTTGGGCAAGTTGATACAACTTTTTGACCCATCGAGCTGAGTCAAAAAGTTGGATCGTCTGAAAGAGCCTTTACTCATTTTGAGAAGATGGATCTTTTAGACCCTTTTGCAAGAGAAATAAATGAGAATTTGGTGGTAAATTACCACGGTATGACCAGGGTAATTACCGTTTTCGTAATTTACCTGAGAAAATCGTAAATTACAGTTACCCTGGTAAATTACCATGTAAATTACTGTGTAAATTACCATGGTAATTTACTCATAACCAAAAATATCCTGTAGGGCGGTTTGTTATAATTCATTTTATTTAAAGTAAGATCTATGTTTCTTTAAGAGAGTGTCTATTCACTTTCTTGACAACTTTGAGAAGAAAAACGCGACGGACGTAAACATCAAAAGGCAACAGCCATTATTAAAGAGAGTACCAAGTAAATCGATGAACAATTTCTTAAGACAACGAGTCACTTCAATATTGGCTTGTAAGAATGGTTGGGCTAAACTTACCAATCTAACATGTGAATTTGTGACATCAGAATTCTGGTGAAATAATTAAGAGATGGTTTAAAGTTGTGATAACCTGACTTCTCTTTTAACCTCTCTGTGACGATGACGTCACGGAGAGGTATTACACTGGACGTGTCTGTCAGTGTGTCTGTCACCGCGTTCGCAGTAGGGAAATCGGAGCAAACGTGTTCGCAGAAAGCAATTTTTGGCTTCTACTCCTTTCGTTAGGATTAACAAGTTGGGAAACCAAATTAAACCTCTCCGAGTCGAGACGTTTATCTTAAATAATTGATTAAATATAACTAATTTTAATTATTTTTTCGCCAGTAATTTACCTAAATATTAGTTAAGACGTTTTAAGAAACGTGTTTCCTAAAATCATTTTAAATAAAGTTATTATTGATGTTTGAATTCTAGCGTATGCCTCTTTAACAACTTTTGTAAAAGGGTATATAAAGCGATTGGTTCACAGCAGCGTTGCCAGATGTACCATAATTATGGTACAGTACCATATTTTCACCTCGAAATTCACAGTGTACCATAATTTCTACTATGTACCATTATGGTACGCAGAAACACAATAATTTTGATATTTGGTACCATAAATTCAATAATTTTTTAAATAGTACCATAAATTCAATAATTTTACTATTAGTACCATATTTTCAATAATTTTACTATTAGTACCATATTTTCAATAATTTTTCAAGGTGTACCGTAAATACTATTCCTAGAAATTTATTGTATACTACTTCTTGGAAGTTGCAGACGAAAGTCACGAAACCCAATAGAGGTGGCAGTTGGGCACTCCTCCTTAGATAGATTTTTTTCCTATCAAACTATCATAGATGGCGAAACTATCAATTCTTCTGGCTATATTTTAGAGTGGAACTCCTTTTTAGATAGATATTTTTCCTCTCAAACTATCATAGATAGCGAAACTATCAACTTCTCTGACTATATTTTAGACTGACACTGCTGGTTAGATAGATATTTTTCCTCTCAAACTATCATATTTGGCGAAACTATCAATTCTTCTAGCTATATTTTAGACTGGCATTATTTGTTAGATAGATTTTTCCCTCTCAACAAATCATAGATGGTGAAACTATCAAGTCTTCCTTCAATATGTTAGATTGGCTCTCACTGTTAGATAGATTTTTTTCCTATCAAATCAAATTGAAATCTTTAGGAACGACTAAATTAATCGATTATTTAATTTCCGGACTTTAAATTTGATGGTTTTCGATCAAACTGATTTGGTCTCTACCTAATTTTACTCTGTTTAATCGATTCCTGATATTTCCTGATTTTGTAGAATTTCTAATATTTTCATATATTCATATAATTTCCATAATCTCATTTCTCGAGTTTGACTTTTAACTGTCTATAGTTCAAAAGCTACTATCCAAAATTTCTCAAATTATTCGCCCTTGATTTAATCTAATTCATCTACTATAAACGGTTAACTAATAATATATAAAGGCAAAAATTGCAATTAAAAACTGTGGGTAATAAAAATCAGAAAATCTACACTTTAATTTTTCTACTTCTACGTTTGGATGATTTCGTGGAATCGTTCTTCCTCCTCGAGTAGTCGTTCACATCAGTGACAGCACGGAGCTTCTATATACAAGAAGCTCCGTCTTCACAGTTTGAACTGTTGAACCATCGTTTATTTTATTTTTATTTATTTGTTTGAGAGGGTTATAACGACCACCAAGTACAGAATCTTCTTATAGAATAAACCTACACTTCCTAACGTTCAAATATATTAAAAACTTCGATATCATTCAAAAAACAACTTATCTTTCCAGAAATTTTCATAACTATCAAAATTGCCTATCAAAGATTAGCTCATAACTTTTTTAAAATGAAATCAGAAAACAGATGTCGCCAAATAAAATCACTCAAAAAATCAATATATTTCTCAAGGAATAATGCCTATCATTTTTTATGATTTCTAAAAGATGGGGTTAGTAGCCAGATCACGTTGAGAATCGATATTTTTCTCTAGAAGATTTCAACGAATCAATGAATCATATCAACTTCGAGTGCACTTTCTAAGCTATCAAACTCAATCGATCATTATAATTCAAGTTTTTCTCGAAAATAACTATCAAAATTGATACTTTGATTGGGGCAGATTTAGTTTTCTATCGTATCAAGTGGTAAAACGCGGTGACAGACGGACAATACCACTCCGTGACGTCATAGTCACTCGGAGAGGTATCAATCAGGGTTCGAGTAATTGAGCAAACGGAATGACTCGAAAGTGTTTGATGCTCCCTTTAGTAGGAGACATCGGGGCGTGATTAACTTTGCGGATATACTATCTGTGTGTGAAATGATCGAGCTGTCAAAGCAGGTGCGAAGAAATTTCAAAACAAACCCTAGAGTGAAATACCTAGACAAAGCGATGAGGCCGACAAAAGATGCAAGATCTTCATAAGCTATATCGAATTTCGCGATTAGAGCTCGGAATTTATATAACTTTTGTTGCTTAGGTACGATCTCTTGAATATCAATCAGATCTATCCATTCAAATAATTTAAGCCTATCTATATTTTTCGAAAAGCTTATTCGAAACCAAAACCATAAATGTGTAATTTTATCTGTTCATGATTACGTAGCGTAATTTTGGATTCGTAAAGGAGTTGACATAATCTTTTGTGTACGTTTTAAGAACATTATTTAACAGATAAATAATTAAAAAATAATTTTTAACGTCAATTAAATACGTTTCTTTATTTACAAATAATATTGTTACCGGATAGTTTAATCTGCAATTATAGTAGGTGTATATAATTTGATAAAAAACCAACAACCTTATCTAATCCGATTTTGCAATTCTATTTCTTACTCAGAGTTAAGTTAATGCTTTGTAGTTATCCATTTTTAACCGTTTCTTAATCCGTTATCTGTAAGCTGATGCATTAACACCGATTTTCAACTGTCAGTTTATAATGATCTGGCGGGTACCTCGGGTGGTCGTGGACGGTGGTACTAGTGTTTCGGAATATTAGTGCATGTAGACCTTGGTTTATGGCTACAGGCTGTTCTTCAGTACTCGGTTTACCCGAATCGTCGCAACCTGACGTTACACAAACGTGAAGTGACTGTTGGTGGCATTTCAACATCTCATTTCGAGAGTCTCACCATGGAAAAACAATTTGCAAAATGACTGTACTGTGATAAGTAAGTACAAACATCTTATTTGTTGTATACTATGCGCAAAAATAGTAACTATTTCTTACGAAAGTGCGTCGTATACCCAAGGATCCAAGACCAAGTTAAGCACAGGGAACTTAAAATACCACGTTGAGAAGAAACATCTCAAATATTATACTGATCGCGATTATCAATGGTGAGTTGCAATAGCTAATACCAATAGATGAATAGAAATCGTACTTTTATATACAGGAGAAGTCCATGTCCATGTGCAAAAACAGGTTTTAAAAAAAGACGTCAGACTTCAAATATGCCAGTTTTTTTCAACAGCCCGCATATTATCTTCACCTGTTTTTCCGTTTCCGTGGTATCCGTTTTGAGGGTTGTTTTGTTTGTACCCAACGCGTTTCTGCAAAAGCGCCTTCAATGTCGCTGTTTATCAGGATCTCATATCTCTTGATCATGCTTCTTGAGCTAATTTTAAGGTGTGTTCTTTCCCTAGTAGCATTTTCTATCCGTTTTGTAGTCGGTTTATTGTCGGTACAGGTGGTTAGTTGTCCGAATCGGTTAATTGTCGGTAAACGTCTTCAAACCACCTTAAGTCGGATACACGACTCAAAACACACCTTTCCTACTAAATCGGTCGGACATCAAGTATTGTAGACCGACAGTCCGATAATTCTTTCGGGCCGATTGATCAGGTTTGGTGTCGGCCCGACTAGTTTTCTACTGGGTTCGGTCAAACTGAGAGAAAAATGTCCTAGAACCAGGCGCCTACAATATTTAATTACAAATATACGGGCACCCAAACATATGCCCCTTAAACAAGAAGAAAAAGTATCAAACTTGCAGTAATAACAGGAATGTATGGAGGGGTTGGAATGGCTAAGGTCAAATCCTAATCGGCGTGAAATGATCTTGGAAAAAACTGGCATGGCTTAATTTACGCTAGTGACGTCATAGCCTGACGTAAAAATCGTATTTACCACTCATATTATTTTCATTGGTATACTCCTATTGGATGGAATCCCGTTGGACCGAATTCAGATTTCTAAAATTCTAGCCAAATTTAAAACAATTTATAGCCCAAGGAGCGATTTTCTGCTGAATGGGAATATTTATATGGAAGAGCTTTCGACTGAATGGGATGGGTTTACACATATAAAATCATAGCGTTTTCTTGAGTTGCCGAGCTCCAGTAGCGCAATGGATAAAATGATTTTTTTTATTAATTTTAATCCCAGTGTTTACAAATTGTTATTTAGCAATAAACGACAAGTTTAAAGGGCTTTAAACCACCCACATAAGAAAAACTTGTGCGTGGGTGGTTGCACGAATTTTATGCCAATTAGTTGAGGCTTTCGAGTAGTCTCAAAATATTTGTACATATATTTATAGAAATCATAACTAATGCAGGAAATAAGAGGAGGAAGTTGATTTCTTTATAAGTAATAATCCTGATCTAATTTTTCAGTTATAGTATATCATCAAAGTTCGTTTTAAGAATCCAATATTTCACTATTTTCTTAAACAGATTGATATTATTTATGATTTTCAAATTATTCTCTAGATTATTATATATCCTAGGACCAATGTATAGAGCGTGTCTTTGGCCTAGATCGGTTTTCATTTTTGGGTTGCGAACATTTCTATTCGATATTAATCGCGTAGTTACTTCATGGCTAATTATATCTGTAAATCTATTATTTTTATATCCTTCAACTAGCACGCTGCCAACATACAATTGTTTTATAGATAATACCTCAAATTCCTTAAATAATAGCTCTGTTGAATAGCCATATGGTTTATGAAGACATGCTCGTAAAATTCTATTTTGCAGTGTTTTAAGAGGGGTTAGTACTGATTGATACGTGTTACCCCATGTACTGATCCCATATGTCAATAGTGATTGTACTATTGCAAAGTAAACCATTCGAATTAGTTTCTTATTGAGGAATTTACTAAGCAGGTATATACTATAGGATATGTATCGTAGTGTTTTTACTAGGTAGTTTATATGTTGATCCCATTTTAGGTGGGCGTCTATGTATACTCCAAGATATTTTATGTACTGAATTCTTTCTATACCAGGGCAGTTGCATCTTTTATATCCGTGAGATTGGCAATTATGTATTTGTATATTTAGTGTATTTGGTTGGTCTATTTTTCTTAGATCGAAGAAGTTAAGCAGCATCGAGCGCCGTCAGTACTTGGGAGGGAGATCTCTTCCGTTAGGTAAGGTTAGGTTAGGTTAGGTTAGGGTTAGACAATTTCAAAAATGATAGGTATTTATTGAAATTTATTGAAGAACGTTATTGGTGAACATACATATTATTTGCTTCAATATCAAGAAGTATAATAATAATATTAATTTTATTTTTTGGTCTGGTCAGGGATGACCCAGTTAGGTTTGTTTAGGTTAGGTAAGGTTAGGTTAGGTTAGGTTACGTTAGGTTAGGTTAGGTTAGGTTTGGTTAGGTTAGGTTAGGTTAGGTTAGGTTTGGTTAGGTTAGGTTAGGTTTGGTTAGGTTAGGTTAGGTTTGGTTAGGTTTGGTAAGGTTAGGTTAGGTTTGGTTAGGTTAGGTTAGGTTAGGTTAGTTTAGGTTTGGTTTGGTAAGGTTAGGTTAGGTTTGGTTAGGTTTGGTTAGGTTAGGCTAGGTTTGGTTAGGTTAGGTTTGGTTAATTTTGGTTAGGTTAGGTTAGGTTTGGTTTGGTTAATTTTGGTTAGGTTAGGTTAGGTTTAGTTAGGTTTGGTAAGGTTAGGTTAGGTTAGGTTAGACAATTTCCAACAATGAAAATTAATTACTAAAATTTATTGAAGAATGTTATTGGTGAACATAAATATTATTTGCTGCAATATCAAGACGTTTAATTACAAAATCAATTGAAAAATAGGAATGAAAGGAAAATTCATGATTGGAAAACCGCCCAAATTGCGGTATTCGGTCTAATGGGATTCGGTCGAACAAAACATTCGATCCATTGGGATTCGACCCAATGGTAGACAATCTTTTCATTCATTGGCTGCCAAAACAACCTGTTTGCTATACTTCTCCACCCTCTACCCTAGGTCCTCTGCCTAGGCTGAGAGAATCGAATATATGAACGCGAACGGCGGCGAATCAGCACATTTAACTTTAAAAAATCTAAAGGTCACTTCTGCCATGGCTTTTTTTAACGAGTCATGACATTTTTAACCTTCGGGAGACAGCTAAACAGACTTAGGGAGAGGAGCTACACTTCTAAAAAAAAGGACTCACCTTATGTTTCCACCATCAAGGGTACAACGAGAGCCCCCTTAGCCATTCCAGCCCCTCCATACATTTTTGGTACTAGCCTGCCCATCTTCCTTAGAAGAGATGGAAGTCTTTGGAAGATGTTAAAACACTGCAACACTTTCATTTAGCTTCATTTTACCTACTCAAGCACACTGCAACACATTCATTTAGCTTCATTTTACCTACTCAAGCACACTGAAATCCATTTATTTCTACAAGGTAAAGGTTCAATAACATTGTAGCGAGAGGAGAAAAACGTGACGCTGCTCTTCATAACTACTAGCAAAGCCGCGGTTATAACAAAGACAAGTTTGCAGTGGCCCGCTGTAGCGCAAAAGGTAATATCGAAGTGCTGTATTTCTTCTAAATCAGATGGCCAGGATGATGTCTTGCTTCACGTGTAGGACTATTTCCTTATTTTAAGGGTCATTGTTTGGGAGCCCATATATACGTAACTAAATAGTGAAGAAGGATGACACTCTGAGATACTCCTTGATAAGCTTCCTCTTCATCTCTTCGTTGAGGAGGATGCCGTCATGGGGGCCTACAGGCTCTACAATAATAGCTGTTGGGTACCCAGACTTTGGGATCTAAGCCATACCAAGCTCTTTTAGGAGCATGCCGCACTTGAACCGTCGCTTAAGACTAATTCTGGCGCTGGTGCCGGACTGCCGGTTACTACTGCCAAACCACAAAGGTCGGTTTTTCTGAGAGTCTGGGCACCTATGCAAGTGTGTTTCAGGCGGAGATTGCCATGTTCTGTTATTGCGCGGACTATTGCGTCAATAAAGGTTATACCGGACGGACTGTAAGAATTTATTCTGACAGTCAGGCCCCCCTTGGAAGCGCTGAACCAGTGTCAGATCACTTCTCAACTGGTGTGCAGTTGCCTTGATCTGCTTGCGCGACTGGCAGCCCGCAACAGGGTTCAGCTGTACTGAGTGTCGGTCACAGCGGTTATCATGGCCGATAGGTTTGCTAAAAGGGCGCAGAGGCCAAGTTTAATGGGACAGGCGCAGTTCGTCCACATCCCGTACGAGTACGCTAGACGGAGTCTGCATGACAGGTTGACCGTCATTAAGAATCAGCTATAGCATAATATGGAGGGCCCGAGTCAGACTAAACTGTGAGTCTCCGGCTAGAAACCTTATTGAGCTCAGCAAAGGGGATATTAGGCTGGCCACCTGTCTCTTAAGTTAAGAAATTCAAAATTTCATACTCTGAACGATTTTAACGAATACTATGATTGCAGTGAAGAGTCGGCAATGGATATTCACGGAGCTTTCGCTGGCATTGACGACTTGTATAGCGTTCATCCGAAAGATCTCGAAGGATAATCAAAGGTTCAGTGCTTCTCAAGTACTACAAGCATGAACAGCTTCCTTCTCACACCGACAAACTCGAATGGTGGAAGGTATAGACCTGGTTAAGGTTAGTATTGTCGTGGAATAATATCATATCAAGCTGTACCCTTACAGGGCAATAAAGAAGTTTACCCAACGGTTAGCAAAATGGCAAGCGAATTTGTTTCACTAAAGGGTCGTCAGTTGCTTTTGAGGGACATTTTTCTGGTGGCTTTTATCGAATTCCAGAGACGCGTTTCACTATGACACCTGACAGAATTCTGGTATATAATAGTGGTGGAAACGGAGTATTTTTATTAACACATTACTAATGTGAACAACCAACAATGTTTTTTCAAAATAAATATGTATAAATTCACTGGATGTTTGCGCAATTACATTGTTAATTAGCAATGAAAACCAACCAGAAAAGGAACAAACGAGGCATTGTCTGCACAATTGTGACTTCGAGGGACATATACAAGTATCTTAAGATTGTAATTGAGAATAGTACTTTACTCGTCCTTTATAACTTCAGATTCTAACCATGAACAAGGACACAAATTTCAAATATCATAAAGTTCTGACTGTACTGTATACTTATTTTAACATAAGATGTTGCAACCAGGTTCATAATTGTTTAATAGGCAAACAGACTTATCTCAATTATATTATTACTTTGCAGTGTTTTAGTTTAAACGAACGCTATACATTAACTAGTTTTGATGTTGAGTTAAGAAAAATTACCCTATTATGTAATATGTAAGCTTATCTATACGTAATGTAACTTACTCAACGTTTATCCGAATGGATACAGTTGCTTGATATGGACTTGCAAACCGTACATTTTTTCAACCTACAACCGCATAGGCCAACCTATAAAATAGAAGCTACTATATTTTATATCTGGGTAAATTAACCGCGAATAATTTGTAGACATAAACGTGAATAACAAACGATAATGGATATCCGATTCCGACCTCTATTCGTGATTACCAACAGAAACCCGGCTAATCTATCATGTTAAACCCCGGGCTAACACGATTACACATTTAATTTCACATTTTTATCCAGACGATTTATTTTTGTCGATAAAAAAACTCCAGTTTTTTCAAAAACAAAAGAAAAAGGCGAGTGATAAGCTAGTCTAAGATTCTAATGAACGACAAATAAGAAATATTACGAATCAAATAAAAATAATATAGGTAAATATAATTATTTATTTTCCAACAAGTACGTTTAGGAATTAATTATTTTCCCACAAATACATTTAGTAATTATTTATTTTCTCACAAATCCTACAGGGCCGGTAGGCCCTTGTAGATATGACTTGATACTCTTTTGTAACGTTAAAGCAAAATTCACATGCTTTTACCTATTTTCCTATGGAGATTAACATGGGGTTTTTCGTAATATTTAACCACCTCTAACTGAAAAACTAGAGCGAAGTTACTTTTCGGAATACTCTTAATTTAACAATTAAGTATTCAGGGTGTGCTTTCGGCTAGTGTAATCAGAAAAAATTTAGTCTAAGTATGTTAATTACGGAAGTACGGCTCTTTAGTTAAACGTCAGGTTAACCTATTAGCGCGCTGATACCCATTTCTTCATTTTTCAAGCAGATTGAGAACAAGGGAGGGCTTAGCTTTGTGCCTAATAACAAGTTAAGTTGACATTTTCAGTTTGCTTCATTCTGTGGAAGTTGAACCATGGAGCCTGAATCTTAAGAAGATACAGGCTCCATGGTTGAACTTGTTTTTGAGCAGTCGACGCTTGTTTAGTGTTTTACCGAGCTTGAACAACTTTATCTGGATTTTCTTACTAACTATAACACCCATAGAAACAAATACTTTGTTATCAGGTCGAATTTTCGTCTAAAAAAGTAATTCAGGTAAATAATTACAGTTAATAGAGGTTTTTAAATCGTTTGAAATAAGTTTTTCGACGTTCTTTAAGCTTACCGAAAACGTATCAATTTTCGCTAAAATTGACGGTTTTTTCGTTCATTTTAGTTGATATCAACTAAATTGAGGATCAATATTGATGGTTGACCGCAGTAGACTCAAGTCTACTGCGGTCGACATCAACTTCGATTGATGAGGCAACTAGCCAATTAGGAAACGTCTAATCACGTGCTTAGATGCTGAGGCAGCAATATGGCGAACTCTTTATGCGCAATAACTCGTAGTTTTGTTTGATATTAGTATAAAAATATGGGGAAAAATGAAAAAGGTATAACCAAGAAGTCCAAGAATGAGTGGAAGGAGCACGAGAAGATAGTTGTAGATTTTTATATGAGTTCATAAATATTGTAGATAAAAAATATAGCGCGTGTTGGATGCCAGCAAGACTTGGCTATTGGATAGTTAGATCTTGTGCTCTATATACATATTTTTCAGTACATATCCAAATGCTTGTAAATAATATCACAATATTTAGATCATATGCCACTTTGGGATCGAAAGTATGAAGGTCATTTTAATAGTTTTAAAACAGACTACTTTAGGAAACTTAGTTCAATTGCTAGGGCTAGATGGCTAGGACCAGGCATATCTATGACGCGCAGGTCTTCGGTTGTTAGAGCTTTTTCCTCTCCCGTGACGAGATCCAGAAGAATGGGGAGAGTTATAGTCGTAAACCTCGAAGGTGTTGACTGACGAAAAGCTGGTCGCGAAGACGTACCGGTGCTTATGGCATGGACTGTAGGAGTGGAAACCGAACCGTGCAGTTCAATGGTATCTTTAGCCACCGTGTTCATTGAGACTGCAATATCTACCGCTTGTTGAAAAGTAAGAGTTCGTTCTGACAAAAGTCTCTTCAAGATGCTATCGTTAGCGAGACCCGAGATGAACTGATCGCGTAAAACATCATCTAAATTGGCAACAATGTCAGAACGAACCGATAAGTGTTTTAGTTCTGCGACGAAAGCCGAAATTGGTTGCGACGAGGACTGCCGACCGCGGTGAAACCGAAATCTTTCAGCCACTAACAAAGGCTTAGGGCACAAGTGGTCGCCTAAAATCGTCTTGAGCTCAGCAAAAGTCTTCGTAGAAGGAGCTACCGGAGCCGTGAGACTGCGTACTAACGAATAGGTTTTAGGGCCTAACAAGGTTAAAAACGTGGCCACCTTTTGGCGTCAGCGATATCTTGGGCGATGAAAAAAAGTTCGACGCGCTCGACGTACGTGGGCCAATCACTTGAAGATGAGTCGAAAGGTTCTACAACCGAGAGGGAAGAAGCCGCCATTTTGAGACGCCGGAACAGGGTGTGGACCGTGGGGAAAATCAGTAATCTCCGTCGCCAGTTATTATGATTGTTGTAGGCTTGTAAAGCTACTTATCACAAGTGAGCCTATTAAACGAACTTACGTAAATGTATTCTCATTTATTGAAGCTATTCTTTAGTTAATAAGGCTAACAATTTATATTCTTATTTCAGATCGAGCGTGGTGTTTCCTTATTCCGACACTGAGCGCTTCCCGGGGGCGACTGATTCTCTATAATGATAGTGTAACGAGGGAATAACTAACCTCTCTAAGAGGTAGCACTATGGCCATCTAGGTGTAGATATTAGAACTAGTATAGAAACACAACACAAATACATCTTATATTGATGTATTTAATTTCGTTGGTACGGTGGCCAATTAATCCTAACCATTGAACGAACCAATTTTGACCCTTAATTCTAGTACTCAACTCTTTTTTAAGCCCTAAACGTCTCGTTTCAATTTATTTGCGTTGTATCTAAAATTTTTCTTGGTCTTGGTCTTGTTGAATTGTGTCTTTTGTATCTTTCTACTCCCGTTGCTTGTTAAAGTGTACAGCCTCCACGCTTCCTATGACATAGGGTTTTACAACTTTTGTAGCAACGAATAATTGAAGACGGCAAAATATGCAGGGTTCTTACGAGCCTGGAAAAACTCTGGAAATTTCGAATTTGTAGTAAAATGAAGAGAAATCAGTGGTGAAATGTGTTGACAGGGTTGAGTACGTTTGCTCTGAAGGGGTTGCTTCAACTATAGAAAACCACTGACGTTGTACGTGAAGAAAAAACCCTGGAAAACTCGGGCGAAATAGATTTTCGAAAGTTGTACGAACAATGTATCGTTTCCAAATAAGACTTAGTCAAACGATCTATGGTCGAATATGGATGTATCTGCAATATAGTGCTTATCTCACCCGCTTTACAACCGGAAGTCTCGGCTTCTGCCATTTTTTGTACGCTTGTTAGTTTAAATTCACAACTAAATTAGCTCAAAAAGCGTTCAAGAGCGCGCAGTGTCTAATTACTCGGCTACTGTTTACTCGAACCCCAAGTTTTTAGTTTGGTTGGATGAAGAAAACAATAGACTATAACATACTCAAAGGCCATCCCCGTATCTCTAGTAGAACCAGAGTTACGAGCCTCCAAAGTTTAGCGCAAAGTAACTTTCTAACTATAAGTGAGACGCTACCCCAAGTTGAGCATTTTCCTTAACTACTCGGCCCCTGTTTACTCGATCACCAAAAATAACATATCTGTCAGGACTTGACATTGCTACGCATGCTGCTACAAACATTTAAATAGTTACCTCGTTGAACATTACTCTGTGCTTTTCGTTTTGAGATGACATACTTCGTTTGAAAAATGTAAATACACTTAAGAATTTACTCAACTTTAAACCATACAAAGTAGAATCAAGAAGCGATATCTAGTTTACTAGGGAGAAGTTATAAGATGTCTAAGTATTGGCGCGCCATAGTCCTGCAGTCCCCTTTCGAAATACAAGGGGGGAGCGTAAAAGAAGGCCGGGCTATTTCGCCTCTCCTTAGTCGGAAAATATCACTGTAATTTTCGTCATTCGCGTCGCGCTGACGTGAGAACCAATGAGATGCAGCAGGTTTTAATGTAGAGGGGGCGGGGTTACGGGGATTAACTCCGGACCTTTTTTATTAAAATATTCAATTCAAATCTCACTCTTATATTCACCATTTTATATTGAAATTAAGGTCACATAATTTTTCAAAAACCTTTCGGGCCTACTTTTTGTCTTAATAAACAGTGGTGAGGCGCTGTCAAAGGCTTAGGCCTATTACTTGCGGGACTAAATAGGGAGACGGAAGATATTTTAGTTAAAAATTAATTACTAGGCCTATTTGAAAATAGGAAAAAATATTTCAGTGAAAAACATATTTCGTTTTGAAAATAGGCCTTAAACCCTCGGTTTTAAATAGACAATAATACCTTTCTATTACCCCATGCTAGAGCACTTTACTTCTAGTTTACTACTTGCTTAAATATTAATTGATTGATTTGTTTATTGTTAACTAGCTGTTACCCGCGGCGTCGCTCGCGTGTAATAAGAACTTCCATCAAAATGATATAAAGAGTGGGTAGATTTTACTGATGACTACCCCTGCAACAAAAATCAAGTGCGGGGACAGTACCAATTTTAAGTCGCGGGACGTCTTTTTGGATTACCTGATATGTGTCCTTAGACCCTACCCTACAGTGCGAAATGTCCGCCCAGATAAGTGTCCTGTTATCCCATTATATACGTCAATTTAAAATGGTTGAAATTAAAATGCACTTAATCCGGACGGCCGATACCTCTCCGAGGTAACATATAATCAAAAGCGCATAGATCAGAAAGTGAAGAACATTAAACCTTTCCAGCCTTTAGCAACGGTATTCGTGTAAAATGAGAAGCAAGGGGGGACACAAATGGGTGGTTGGTGAGCCTCGTTTTCAACTACCAATCGAATCAGAGATATATTAGGTCATCGTTAATGTCACGTGACAAGCGGAAAGTAGTTCGCGATGGTAGCGGCTCCTAGGGATAGTGGGGAATACTATTGAGAAATCGGCTGCTTAACTAGGCTTAACGGTTGTTCTTTAGCGCTCTTTCGGTTCAATCGTCGTGGAATTTTCAAGTTTCGTTAAGTTGAATTTTGATATTGTTTTTCATGCATTCTATTGCACCCTTACGTTTTCAGTCTTTATCAATCAGGAAAAAAGTCATCCTTTTCGTAGCTTTCTAAAATGTTTGCTAAATTCAAATCTGTCATTTTGACAAATGTGCCGATTCCCGACTACCTAAATGACTAGATTATATTAAGCCTTGGAATTAAACTATAGCAGACGACATGAAAATAAAGAAAGAAGTGAACTATACTTTCGAGCCAACTTACGCATGTACCTTGTGTAAAACTACGCGAAAGTAAATCTCCGCCGCGGCATAAGACAAACTCTTCCCGTCGCTCTGTAAGGGGACGGAAATCTTGAATCGACTATGGGGGAACTCATTTTTCACGTTGCGGTTTAGGCTTCTCGTTCTTCACTTTCTGGTTATCTATGCTCTTTTGGTATAATTTACCCAACAAAATTTAAATAGTTATCCTCCTGAAAGACAAATTGGAGTCACTCGGGAATAAAATCGGCCAGCGAATAGACGAAAAATATGCGTGTTAAAATCCATAATATGTGCTGGCATATGGATACAAAACAGGCAAACGAGTGGATACAATATAGGCAGGCGAGTGGATATGAAATACGCAGGTTAATGGAGATAAAATCGTCAGGTTGATAGACACGAAATCAGCAGGTTAAAATACATGAAATCAGCAGGTTAAAATACACGATATCGGCAGCCTAACGGACGCAAAATCGACAGGTTAAAAAACATGAAATCGTCAGGTTAAAAGACACGAAGGAGGCAGGTTAAAAGTCACGAAATCGGCAGGTCAAAAGACACTTAATCTGCAGCCTAACGGACACGAAATGGGAAGGTTAAAAGACACGAATTTGGCAGCCTAACGGAGACGACATTGGCAGGTTAAAAGACACGAAATCGGCAGGCGAACGGAGACAAAATAAACAGGCGAACGGACACGAAATAAGCAGGCGAACGGAGACGACATCGACCGGTTAAAAGACACGAAATCGGCTGGCGAACGGAGACGACATCGACAGGTTAAAAGACACGAAATCAGCTGGCGAACGGAGACGACATCGACAGGTTAAAAGACACGAAATCGGCAGGTTAAAAGACACGAAATCGGCAGGCGAACGGAGACGACATCGACAGGTTAAAGGACACGAAATCGGCAGGTTAAAAGACACGAAATCGGCAGGCGAACGGAGACAAAATAAGCAGGCGAACGGACACGACATCGACAGGTTAAAGGACACGAAATCGGCTGGCGAACGGAGACGACATCGACAGCTTAAAAGACACGAAATCGGCAGGTTAAAAGACACGAAATCGACAGGCGAACGGAGACAAAATTGGCAGGGTAAAAGACACGAAATCGGCAGGCGAACGGAGACAAAATCGGCAGGCGAACGGAGACAAAATAAGCAGGCGAACGGAGACGACATCGACAGCTTAAAAGACACGAAATCGGCAGGTTAAAAGACACGAAATCGACAGGCGAACGGAGACAAAATAAGCAGGCGAACGGACACGAAATAGGCAGGCGAACGGGGACGACATCGACAGCTTAAAAGACACGAAATCGGCAGGTTAAAAGACACGAAATCGACCGTCGATCGGAGACAAAATAAGCAGGCGAACGGAGACAAAATAAGCAGGCGAACGGAGACAAAATAAGCAGGCGAACGGAGACAAAATTGGCAGGGTAAAAGACACGAAATCGGCAGGCGAACGGAGACAAAATCGGCAGGCGAACGGAGACAAAATCGGCAGGCGAACGGACTAGCGGGTAACCAATGAAGCCGAGACTTTCGAATACTATAGAAATGCAATAGAAGTGGCAAAATTATGGGTGTTCCCTAATCCACCCAAAATCATAAAACATTGCTAAGTATTTGAAATGGCAACGTATGAATGCAACCCATTGCAGGTTATGCGGATTCTACATGGCCTCTTTACTATTTCACTAACTCTGCATCTTTCAAGTTATATGTTCTCGAAATTATATCATTTTATTATTTTTTTGTTAACAAAGTCGCTTTAGGAAAATACTTTAATGAAAAATTGACAATAGCGATTATGATCCTTTATGGAATGAAACATATGTTTTTTCAAATTCTATAGAATTTAGGAACTATTATAGCTTTTGTTAAATGTTAACAATACATTTCGAAATTTTTTAATATCAATTTATTTCGAAAATCTTGAGCATTGTTTACTCGGAATCTTCAGAGTCATCAACGATACGTCGTCTTTTTTCTAGCCCATGACGGGATTTCTGTTCGTGACGCACTAATCTTGTTTGCTCTTGATACCTCGCTCCTTCTCCTTTATGAAGAGCTTGTGTCTCGTAACGCCCTTGCGCAGTTTGCTTTTGATGACTTGACCCTTGACTTCTTTGTTCATGACGCCCTCGATTCTTTGCCACTCTTAGGCCATGATAACTTTCATCAAGTTCTTGACGTTTATCCAAGTCCTGCAGAGATGGTTCCCTAACTTCATGACTTCGTTTTGGCATTCGTGATGCTACTTTCCCTGAGGAGCGTCTTGTCGGTACAGGTGGTGCTCTTACTTCATTTAGTTCATTTTTTTACTGCCCACTCTCTCTCCAGAATGTCTTAACCAACTCTGTATTTGCTGTTCTATATCAAACTCTCCAGCAAATTTTGTCCTTGGATTTGCTCTTACAGCTTCTAAATATTCACATACATATGAAAGATATGATATAATTTCAGAAAATTATGCAAGTACAAAATTCAAAAATATTTCTTGTTAATACCAATAATAATACGTCGTAAGTGTAGAGTTTTCATAGAAATTTTACCGTTGGCTCCATTCCAATTCATACCAACAGCAAGTTCGGTCGATATAGTATTCACCAAAATTCGTCTGGTCGTATCGTTAATTTTTCGTCCACCCCAACTAGACAAAACTATCACCTGGAACGTTAAACTACAGTTAGATACCCATACGAAATACCATTGTGGAATATAAAATTACGGCTTTGCTTCTATTTTCAGGAGAATTTTCAATGTACTGTTCAAATTCCTCCAAACTGTCTTCACAGTTTAAGGGTAGAGTTGGGAAGTCTTGCACACTGACCTCAAAAGGGCAATCATATTTTTGAGATATTGTTTTTTGGAGCAGTTCCACTTTAGTATTCAAATCAGAAAGCATATGAAGTACAGCTTTCTTAAACGTGTCATCTGTGTTAAAATTTTAAATATAATTCAATTTTAAAATTAATAAAATGGAGAACAATTTTCATGCTTGATTCGATTCCACAAGCAAAACCGAATACCTGAGTATAGTGTTAAGTGGATGGGTTGAGTGAAGCTTTAAAGGGAAAATGAAAAGGTTTGACAACTTGAAGTAATTTTTACAATATTCCTCTATTACTTATTATTAGTGAGAGATTCCAGTATTATACGATACGTGGAAGTGGTTCGAGACGAACAGCGTGACTGGGAAGTTAGATTAAATGCAAGGCAGGGGCGTGATGGGGGGTTACATTTCAATGCGATTATCGATGAGAATCTAGCCTATTTTGACATGAAATTATCCATAAAGATCCTCAATGTTTTTATATTAATTAATAGAGGAATCGATTAAAAATCATTGGATATTTCCTTTCCACCCTTCCCTTAAGTTTAATTAGTTATGTTTGTTAGTGCAGAATATAGAAGGGTTATGAATTTTAAATGTTCCATTAAACATTAATGTACCTAGAAGAGCATTGGTCTTTTTAGGAATTTCAGTTTGAGTCGCAATTGAGGACATTCTTATTTCGATTGAATGAGGTAAATCTTCGTCTGAACTGTAAATATAAAATTTATTTGCAAAAAATAAAACCAGAATTACGTTTTTATATATACCTGATAATGTTGTTTCATCGCTAGATTTTTTCTCACTGAAACATTTGGCATCAGAAATTTCATTAATTTTTTCTAAAATGAACTTCTGAGTAAATTTTTGGTAATGAATATAGTAGTTCCAACTGAATTACCAGCTGGTTTCTGCTGAATTTGCCCGAGGGATTTAACTATATTGTTTTCATTGTTCACTATGGGCAGGGTGTGGCTAACAGCGTTGCTTAATTCTTTATAATAATTTCGAAATAAATTTGAATTAGGAATGCAGTTTTAGGAAAAGCATAATTACTCTGAATGGCAGCTGCATTTTCGAAAGTTTCCGATTCTATAGACAGAAGACTAGGTGACTCTGGACTAGGCGACACGGAAATAGGCGACTTTTCCCTTTCTGATGAAACATTTCGACAGGAAATGTCGCTATTGTCTATCCCTTTTGATTTAGGATCGGGCTCCATATAAATATATAAAAATTTATTTCAATTGGTAAATTTTTAAATTCACATACGTATGAATGATTCGTTTCCTGGAAACTGTGGAGGTTGTGGCAGCGTAATTTTGGACTTCGGTTTCAATTTTTGTTTTTCGACATCTATGCAAAAAAACTTACATTTTAATGAAATCTTCCTATTTTTTACAATTTCAATCAAGACCTAGATTTTGGGAAGTTTTTCGAATTTTAAATGGATTCGGTTTAACGTATTGGCTATCATTTTCCTCAATGTCTTCACTGCAAGTACTGCTACCAGAAGGATATTTCCGTCTAATCCTTTTTCCTCTTCCAAGTTCATCAATTTCGTTGAGATCTGAAGTAAATTGTGCTTTTGTACACAGTTCTCGAGCTCGAGAAAATGTCACTATAATAAATAATGAAACGACGACTTGTTAAAATAGCTATTCAATTGAATATTCGATTTATCAAAGATATGGTCTGTTAAAGGATTTGAAATCATTGAACAGAACATAAGTTAATAATAATATACAATTTATTGAAAGTGAAACATTCGACCTTACATCCTTTCTGGTACGTTTTAATTTCATATTTTTGCCAATCGGCCTTTGGAGGTTCGAAATGCTTGAGAATTCTTCCTACTGCTGAAGTTTTCGGAGGCCATTGACATACTTTGTCAGTTTCACACCAACTATCCGGGATGACTTCGACAGTGCCATCATCGATAAATTTTACCACCGAAAACATCACTAACGTTGATTATGAGCTCAAGGGACTATTAACCGTTTTATGCACAAATCATTGGTAACAATAATAACAAGACAAAATAGATGTAGGTTAACGAATTACTAGAACAGCACCAAATGCATGTGAGTTTGTTATTAAAATTTAATGAATTATTTCTATTAAAAATCTATGGCATATTTTTCACAGCGTTTCTGAAGCTCCAATTTTTATAGTAGTAAAGGTCATATGCCTTTAAAGTTGAAGTAATAGAGTTAACCATAGAAAAACCAGTTTTCTACTATAATTAATTTTTCCTTCCATGGTTGAGGGTTTTTAAATTTCACCAGCATGAAAGACGAATTAATTAAGAAGTGAAAAAGAAATAGGGCTTTGTTACATATAAATTAATTTCTTTGTTGCACTTAAGGACATAATAAAATTACGAATCATGTAACAATGGTATAATGACCACAGTATTCCTCTTATGCGGTAGAAGTAAGCATTTCTGAGAAAGAGATGTATACGGATATATTTTTGTTTCATCATCTGTTTTTCCTATGAACATTCCTAGTTTGGAAGATTGTACAGGATATTCAAAGAAATCCTTTTCAAACTTGCAAATACTTCCGCAGACATAAATTTCATTATTTGTATTTTGGAAAATTGTTTTAACCACGATTACCGCTTCTGAAATCAACCTAAAGCAGTTATCACCCTTGCGTATTGATATTACAAATTTAGTCTGTAACGTTTTGTAGGTTCTAACATTTTCTGGTAACAATGCTTCATTGCAATGGAATGGTAATTTTAGAGTAAGTTCTGGTGCAGCCATTTTGTGATAAAAACGTTCACATTCACCCATTCTTTTTAGAACTTGCTGCGTCTGTATACGATTGACATGTGGGGATTCTGACAATCTTTTCACCCACATAGTGGGGACCCGACTTACATGTGGGGACATTTTAAAGTCCTCACATGTAAGTAATTAGATAAATGATATAATTAGACTAATTAGAGCCCAAATTAATTTTTTTAAAAAAGTCCCCACTTGTAAGGTACTTGGTCTTTTCACATTACAAGTGGGGACCATGGAAATTAACACATATCCGAGAGATGTCGCCAGAGGTTTTCACACACCCGGGTACCCAGTTGTACGAAATGAGGACCATATGGTCTCTTCGGCGTACATGTGGGGGCTCAAAAATGGGTTTTCATTAAAATAAGCACAGATAGATGTCGCTACTTTAGAAATACAAAATATACATTATTCAGCGATAACAATATAAAATCTTGTATCTCACAGACCGAACGGTGATTTTTTCATAATTTAATTACACTTGACGTACGAAAACTACTTTTCCTAATTCTTTAGGCGTCATTAAATTAACTTCGTTTAAAACATTAACTCGATTTAAAAAACTGTATGTCCCCAGATGTACATTAAAAAGATGGCCAAGTTCCCCACATTTTAAAATGGGACTAACGTTACATATAATGTAAATTTCATCATAACTATCAATATTTTAATTAAAAAAAGTGAATTAAAATGAATTTTGAAAACATGTATATTAACGACCCCACTTGTCCGTTGAAATGACAGCGAAGGTCCCCACTTGTAAAATTATCTAGTTTAAAAAAATATCTTCAAATATTTGAAGGAACCGTAAAAATCCTATTTCTAAAATTTCATCATAATAATCTACATTTTAATTACAAAAGTATAATATACATGTATTTAGAAAATGTGTGTATAAAAGACCCCACTTGTCTGTTGAAATGACAGCCAAGGTCCCCACTTGTAAATTTATCGAGTGTGAAAAATTATCTTGAAATACTTGATGTAACCATATAGGCTTTGACAATAATTCAAAATCTAAAAATTTATACACAAATGTCCCCAGATATATGGTAGGAAGATGGTTTAGGTCCCCACTTGTAAACCTGAAATTGGCTCAAAACTTAAAAGTTAAGCTAGAAATAGGACTGATTACATAAATTTCAATCTGATAATCAATATTTTAACTATAAAATTATAATATACATGAAATTTGAAAATGTGTGTTTAAAAGACCCCACTTGTCAGTTGAAATGACAGTGAAGGTCCCCACTTGTAAATGTATCGGGTGTGAAAAATGAAATACTTGATGGAATCATATAGGCTTTGAAACTAATTCAAAATCTCTTAATTTATACACAAATGTCCCCAGATATAAGGTAGGAAGACGGTTTAGGTCCCCACTTGTAAACCTGAAATTAGCTCAAAACTTAAGTGTTAAGCTAGAAATAGGACTGATTACTTAAATTTCATTCTGATAATCAATATTTAAACTATAAAATTAAAATATACATGAAATTAGAAAATGTGTGTTTAAAAGACCCCACTTGTCTGTTGAAATGACTGTGAAGGTCCCCACTTGTAAATTTATCGAGTGTGAAAAATGAAATTGAAATACCTGATGGAAATATATAGGCTTTGACACTAATTTAAAACCTAATAATTTATACACAAATGTCCCCAGATATAAGGTTGGAAGACGGTTTAGGTCCCCACTTGTAAACCTGAAATCAGCTCAAAACTTAAGTGTTAAGCCTTTCAAAGGTCCGATTACCTAAATTTCATTATAATAATCAATATTTAAACTATAAAATTAAAGTATACATGAAATTAGAAAATGTGTGTTTAAAAGACCCCACTTGTCTGTTGAAATGACGGTGAAGGTCCCCACTTGTAAATTTATCGAGTGTGAAAAATGAAATTGAAATACCTGATGGAACCATATAGGCTTCGACACTAGTACAAAATCTAATAATTTATACACAAATGTCCCCAGATATAAGGTTGGAAGACTGTTTAGGTCCCCACTTGTAATCCTGAAATTAGCTCAAAACTTGAGTGTTAAGTTAGAAATAGGACTGATTACTTAAATTTCATTCTGATAATCAATATTTAAACTATAAAATTAAAATATACATGAAATTAGAAAATGTGTGTTTAAAAGACCCCACTTGTCTGTTGAAATGACGGTGAAGGTCCCCACTTGTAAATTTATCGAGTGTGAAAAATGAAATTGAAATACCTGATGGAACCATATAGGCTTTGAAACTAATTCAAAATCTAATAGTTTATACACAAATGTCCCCAGATATAAGGTAGGAAGACGGTTTAGGTCCCCACTTGTAAACCTGAAATTAGCTCAAAACTTAAGTGTTAAGCTAGAAATAGGACTGATTACTTAAATTTCATTCTAATAATCAATATTTTAACTATAACAGAAAAAGTTTCTTGTATTAGAGTGAGTTATTAAAGTCTTTGTGAGAGGAGGATTTATTTTGTTGTTTTTTTCCTGTGGATTTATAGACTTATATACTTTGTTCCAGTATTGGTTATCAGCAGTGGCTTTCAGCACAAGCAAAAATAGGTCTCTATATAACGACGAACAAATATTTTGTTTCATTATACAGAATATCGCGTTTTAAAATCCTAAATATCAGTATTGCTTTCTTCTGTTGGCAGTACGCAAAAACCTACCTCCCATAGAGACCTAGCATTGCTCGAACTGACCACCGAAGCTGGAACAGTGTATATATCGCGTCAGCTGCCGTCGGAGGTAAGGAGTAGAGCGAGGGGTTGGATATTTTGGATAAAATGTAGGGGATTTCGAAATCCAATTTGATTTCTTCGTGTATCGTTTGATTTCGTCGGATTTTGATTCATTTCAAGATTCGATAAATTCCCACGGATTTCGTCGGATTATATTTCCACGGATTTTGAGGTATTTCCTGTGATTTCCTCGTATTTTCAGATTTTTCTGTTGATTTCGTTGGATTCTGAGATTTTTTCTTGGATTTTGTGATTGTTTTAATGAATTTCGCGATGTCTTTACTGATTTTGTGATTTTTTTAAAGATTTTTTTATTTTGTTTTTTCTTTACTGATTTTCTGATTTCGTTATTTCGTTACTGATTTCGGATTTTTGTAAAATTTCGAAATCAGCGAAATAAGTTTGATTTCATTCCGGATTTCTGATTTTGTTATTGATTTCTTATTTCTTAAGTTGGATTTCGTGAATGACCGACCCCTCGGAGTCGCCTATCCTATAGCGAGAAAAAAATTTCCTCGCGCGTTTATGATTTCACAACAAAACGAGAGGAGAGGAGAATCTCGTCTGGTTGCCATCCATTATGACAGTGCAGAGAATGTAGGGGAGAATTATACACCTTCTGTTTTGTTCTGCCAACTACTGTTGGTTCTTTACATGTACATGAAAGAAACAGATGAAAATCGGGTTCGGGGTAGGAGTGTTGTTCAAAGACTGGTAAAAAGGAGACAGAAGTAGATTACCGTGGCGCGAAAAGTTTATTTTTGAATTTTGCCTCTGATTTCCAGAAATCTTATGGTTGAAATGTATTTATTATTATCTGGGAGAGTTTCTAATTGTGTTTGATAAGGCTAAATATGTTTAAAATTATATTAACGGCTTGTTGAAAATAAAATTTA
Organism: Phalangium opilio; assembly: GCA_019434445.1. NCBI lineage: Eukaryota > Metazoa > Arthropoda > Arachnida > Opiliones > Phalangiidae > Phalangium > Phalangium opilio. Next base: position 92,018 of record JAEQBA010002855.1, read on the forward strand.
ACATAGAGTTGTAGCTTTAAGTTCATTTACTTCTGACAAGAAAATCTACGTGACGAATTGTAGGCGGATTTATATATAATGATAATGCATGAAAGGGATAAAATAGATCGGATAACAGAGACAGATAGCATCACTTGACGTGGGGCCTTTGGGACTTGGGCTAAATATATTTTTAAAAGTGGACAAGAAAATTTCACTCTTCGTTTCTCTTTGGGTACATTATGGGTTACTATACCGAAGGTTTACGAATAACTAAAAACGTGGACGTGGTCATGTGGTACACTGCAGGCTTGTGTTATGTGACTTAAGAGTCGCGTACAAGTGTCTTCATCGTTATCGGCGTTAATCTCTGTTGAAAAGGAGAATTAATTGTTGCAACTAATTGGAAGAATAGGAACTTGGCAATTCGGGCTTAACTCCGCCCCCAGCGCCATTATGGTATGTTTTTTAACAGAATGAAAGCTATATAAGCCCCTCCTCCTGGTAGGTTTTTTAGCACTACTGAAGGTAGACTGACGTTGCATGATGTAGTACTGCCAAGTCCCTATTATGGGTTTGATATAGCTTCTGGAAGGCTTCTGGTTTGTTCGCATTTATTTTGCAATTCCTTCACAACATGTTAATTTTGGACTAATTACACAAATTTAAAATAATCCTAATTAAAGTGTCGTTTAAATGGAAACTGGTTCCAAGCGTAATTTGAATTACCGCAGACATTTGTGAGATATCAAGGTTAGATTAATTACTTTTAGATGAAAACAGTGGGGAAGTTATTTTTTCTCGGTTATGACAGCTAATCCACCTTAATCCCAATCGTCTTAAGTTGGGGCTATCTCGGGATTCTTGGAGGGGATTAACTGGAAGAAAATTAAGAAATTCGTCTGTGGTATGTTACAGTAGCAGCCGACAGACGAATTTCTTCCCGTGCCTCTCCTCCACGAATCACAAGATAAGCCTATTTTCTGGCGATAGGGAATAAGGTGGATCATAAGTTAATAAGTTATTTTCCGTAAGTATGAAACTTATGCTAGAGACTTACTGAGAGCTATCGAGATGGACGCTAGAATTGAGTACACTCGGTTTTCCAGTCCATCTTTCTATTTAGTCTGTGTTAAGCCTTTGTCAACGTCACTTCAACACAAGCTCTCAGTAACCAGTGACAAACTTATGGAACATATCTTATGACCTTATGGTGGATTGAAAATATTAATTAGTAATAATTCGTATTCATAATAAATTAGGAAAATTGAAGCGTTTAAATAGTTTTTAAAGCCATAATTAATTACTTGAGACTCAATCGCAATCAGTGCCTACAGATGGAAAGTTCAAACAGAGAGCTTCGAACGGTATGAGTCGTAGGATTTAAAAGTATTGTAATAAATGCCGGCGCGATTTATCTATTATGAATAATTGAGGATCCTACCTTTATTTTCTACTATATTTTCACTCTGGAAAATCTAGATGTATGAATAGACAAAAAGGGTAGAAACACTTTGTTTCAATCGTATTTAGAAACTGTGGGTTAAATATTTAATAGGCTTCTTTTTAAGTAATTGTTCAAATTACAAGGGAGGTAAATTAAAAGAACTAAGGCAATTTTAAAGCAAAATATTTAGTGGTTACAAATAATTTTCTTTTCAAGCCATTTTTTATTTTGAAATGTCGATAAATTTGGGAATGAAAACACCGTTATAAAGAAATTTGTTATAAATAAGTAACACAACGTTATTAAAATACAATGCCGAACCAATTCTTCTCGAATTTCTTGGCAATATCATTCGTATTTAGCTTCTTTAAAATCTCTAGTCTTAATTTGATCTGTTCTAGCATCACAGAATTAATAAAGATTTCTTTATTGGGCTGTAATAACAAAACGCTTCAATAGTAGGAAATTTTCAGCGCAATCGCTCTTGTGAAAACTGTTTGCATATTTCAAAATCAAAAAAAACCGAATACTTCTAATATGTTAATTTCTTGCCTAGCTATGCTATTAAGCTGGCAACTAAATAATTACAATTAGCAGTTAGAAAAATGTTTTAAACTAATTAATTAGCCAATTAGTAATTTGACATATAAACTAATTCAATTCAATAAGAAATTAGTCATTTATTTTTAAATTAATTAATTTCAATTACAAATTTCTAATTAATTACCTGTATAATTAAGGTCAAAAAATTAACCGTAAGTAAAAAATAACACCATGAAAGTGCCCATGGACTTCCTACTCCGCCTTTGGTTATGCATTTATTGTTTTCAATAAAGGGGTATGAAAGCCTAACATGTATTATTCTCGAGAAATGAGAAAAGCCTCGAAACTTCCATCATGCTAAATTTAGTTTCATTTCATCATTTTTCTTGCCACTGTTCCTAAAACGGACTCCGGAGTTTTAAATCCATGCGCACTGCTATTAATTCAAGAGGGAAAAATCATGATCGAAATACGGGAGTTACGATTTACGAAAGAGTCAGTTTTCACTGTGAAACGGAGAGAGAGGAACAGTGGGTGGGTTAACAATTTTGTTCCCCCCTCACTACTGGTAGTGGGACGCATTCTCTCCCGTTTAGATGAAACTCGATTTTTTACTACAAATCGGCGAAAGAGATTAATTGAAATCCAATTGGCTAATAAGCCAAAACTAAATCTAATTAATTTTAAAATAGATAAATGCCTTTCCGATGCACACTTAGTTATTATAATTATTTCCCAATTAGCTGTAAATTAATTAAAATTCAATTACCATTTTCAATTAGTGAAAAATGCCAATTAATTAGATTTTTAAATAGCTAACTAACTAATTAGCACGGCTCGGATTTCTTGTATCTCTTTCCCCGAGTAAAATCTTTGTTTAGCAACTATACTCAGAGTTTGAGCGAAATCTCAAGAAATCTCGGTTTGGAAATTATCAATATATTTTTGAAATTAACGTAACCAACGATTCATCATTTTCTGATTTAGGGTAAAAACTGACATACATTTCTCACGTAATTACCTTGATATTTCGGGTTCACGGGTAGTTGACCGGTTTTCAAAAGAGCGTTTTGGAATAAAGCAATGCCCAAAACAGCGGTTTGCAAAACCGCGTTGAAGCAAAACCGCAGTTTCTGTTTCCGCGTTTCTCAATACAGTGCTATTTCCCAAAACAGCGGCTGCTATTTCCGCGTTTCTCAATATAGCGCTATTTTCCCAACCAGCGGTTTAGCGCTACAGCGTTTCATAACCGTTTGTGATCCTCAGGTTATGGACTGGTTCGCGGAATATATTCTGGAAAAGGTGGCAGCAAATTAATATGAGTATATTTTCGAAAAGGTGGCAGCAAATTAATAGGAAAATATTTTGGAAAAGGTGGCAGCTAACTATTAGGAGGATATTTTGGAAAAGGTGGCAGCTAATAGGAGAATATTTTGGAAAAGGTGGCAGCTAATTAATAGGAGGATATTTTGGATAAGGTGGAAGGTAATTTATAGGAGTTCAAATAATCCATCCCAACCAAACATTAAAACGCATTAACAAACTAGACCACGAAATTGTTTGTTTGACAACCATTAAAATTCAAACCTAAAGCTGAAATCAATACTAATTAGAGCTCGGCATTATCCATCCGTTATCCGTAAATTAGTGAATAATCGATTATTTATAGGTAAATGTTGTAGACATAATTCGATTTAATATACAACTTCTGTTGATAATTATGGATTATGGATAAAATAACGTGGATAATGGATTGATAATGCCGAGCTCTAATACTTATACCTTCTACAATACGAAACAACGCTCAAGAGGTAAACGCTGTAATCAAAATGCGCTGAAACGAGAAATGGCTATAATGGCAAACGCGTTTATGAAAAAGCCGTTTTGGACATGCTGTTTTGATAACACGCCTAATCGATAACAAACGATATTTCGGTGCTTCAGGAAAGTTGTGAGAGTCATTAATAGACTAAATGGAAAATTTTCTTAAGTATTTTTAACACTCAAAAAACTTACAAGTGGGGCCTTCACTGTCATTTCAACAGATACGTGGGGTCTTTTAAAACAAAATTTTCAAATTTCATGTATATTATAATTTATAGCT
>JAEQBA010002855.1:96115-188916 GCA_019434445.1 Phalangium opilio
CTAATTTACTAATTAATTAGTTCATAAATCTTTCCCTAATTGCTAATTCTAATTCAATTAGTTGTCAGCTAATTAGCACAGCTCTGAGTAATGGCAGCCCCTCCTTTTGGCCCTTTTCAAGCTATATGGGAATTACCATGGGGTGCCATTAGTCTAATTATTCTCTAGAGTAATGGCAGCCCATACCATTGGCCCTTTTAAGCTCTATGGGAATTAACATGGGGTGTCATTAGTCTATTTATTCCCTAGAATAATGGCAGCCCCTCCCTTTGGCCCTTTTAAGCTCTATGGCAATTAACATGGAGTGCCATTAGTCTACTAGTTCTCTAGAGTAATGGCACTCCCCCAACATTACCTTCTCAATGGCCGTATTCTTAGGGGACAAATCCGATTTTGAATGATTATCAAACCAACGTAATCCTGAAGATTCGGTGCAGGGCTAATTAATTAAAAAAAAAGTATAATTAACATAAATTAACTTAAGAAATTAAAATAAATTATTAATAAGTTAAGGATACCCCGGTTTCTTTAACTTGGAAGGAAATATTTAAAGGTTTGAGAACGACAGCAATGAACCGTCGTTAACTCTGTTTTCAAATAACGAACTTTCTTCGATTGAACGCTGGCGTAAGGACAGTTGTAATACGTTTCGTAATCCTTAAAATGCAAATTAGGTTAATATTGATTGTATACTGTAGAGTAGTGGCACTACATGTTAATTTCTCATATAACATAACGTAGCCAAAGGCAGAGAGGTGCCATTACTCTATGGTACAGAAATATTACCTGATTTTTGAGGGACAAATACTCGTCGAAACACGGAGTTTGTCGTATCATCCAACCCAAAGTTATATCATTATTTTCGTGTTTATTTGACGTGCAGGTAACTGTATATATTTAATTAAAACTAATTAGGATTAATTTTTAATCCATATTCAACCAGAAGTATTTACTTGAAATAGAAACGACTGAACCCTCGTAAAGCGACTTCGCTACTCCCTCGTAAGACGACTGCTGTTAAAACGAGAAGCAACGCGAATAATATTGAAAGGTAACATTAATTTTCAATGAGAATAAGGTTGCATTAATCATTTATTTTATATATAATAAACGATCACGTGTTAATTTATGTCATAATGTCAATAAGTGATAACTTATTCTTTATATACATAGCGGGCGGCAGGTGCTAAGCCTTGGACCAAAATAAATGATGACTCTTACCTGATTGAAAGTAAAAGTTCATTGTCCTTGATCGGGTAAGCCCAATGTTTCTCGTAAAATAGGCAATAAATTTAGGCAGATTATAATCAACTTAATATAAATTTTCACCATTTTAAAGGTATTTTTAAATTAACACCGTTCCAGTCAGCTTGATGATGTTATTCTTACGCAACACGACATATTGAAACCTGCGTCATTTTTAATGACATCATCGGCGAGCAGTCTCGGAAATAAGGATAATTTTTAAACTAGTCCTTGGCAGTCTGGGAAATAAGGATATTTTTTAAACTATTCCTTGGGACCAGTGACCCCCCTAGGGTCCGAAATAATAAACTGGTCTCCGGACTGGTCCCAGGCTTTGTTCTCTTATAGATTTGCAATTAATAAACTGGTCCCAAGGACCAGTAAGCCCCACTTTTTGAAATAAAAAACTAGTCCTAGCAATTAATAAACTGGATTTGGACCAGAGGAAGTGTGCTATTTCCCAGACTGGTCCTTGGGACCAGTGACCCCCCCCCTAGTGTCCTAAATAATAAACTGGTCTCCGGAGTGGTCCCAGCCTTTGTTCTCCTATAGATTTGCAATTAATAAACTGGTCCCGAGAACCAGTAACCCCATACACTTTTTGAATTAAAAAACTAGTCCAAGAAATTAATAAACTGGTTCTGGACCAGAGGAAGTGTGCTATTTCCCAGACTGATCGGCGAGACGTCTTTCGCCCACGGATAGGCTGAGAAATAAGGATTTCTTTTTAAAACTGGACATGTGGCCAGTAGAGCCCTTTCGTAGCAAGGTGGGAAATAAGGATTATTTTTAAAACTGAACACTGGGCCAGCAGCCCCTGCCCCTGGTCTGGAATAAATAAACTGGTCAATGACCATTGACCAGGGCACGTCATCTGCTAAACTCTAAAAGTGGATAATTAAACTAGTTGAGATAGTGTCTGGACTCTGGTTATCCCCCTCCGATTTAATTTATAAGCTGGTCCAGGGAATATTTAAACTGTTCATTCACCCTGTGCCACCGCCTTATTTCCCACGCTGTTTGGTAGAACCGAAGCACCGGTTGGAACCAGGGTGGGAAATATGGATATTTTTAAAACTGCACATTGGGCCAGCAACCCCCCCCCCTCCTGGTCTGGAATAAATAAACTGGCCCATGACCATTGACCAAGGCGTGTCGTCTGCTAAACTAAAGAAGGGGATAATTAAAACAGTTAAGATAATATCTGGACTCTGGCTATCCTTGAATTTCATTAGTGGTCCTGTGGACCACTGATCCCCCCTCCGATTTAATTTTTAAACTGGACCAGGCAATTTTTAAACTGGTCATTTGCCCTGTGCCACCGCCTTATTTCCCACGCTGGTTGGAACGTTTTTAGATTATTAAGAGGCCACAAGGCCCGTAGAGTCCCAATCATTTAATTAATAAACACGCCCAGTTGATTTTCAAAATGGACAGTTGTCCTGTCCGATGCATATCCGTCTTGTTTTTCATCCTGGCCACGGAGTAGGTTTGCTCACTACCTCCTATATAAGAATATAGGAGGTAGTAGCCAATGTAAAATGGCGCGAAATTTATTTAATTTAAAATTTTTATTGCAATAAAAAAAATACGTCCGCAAGGGTTGCGTTTTCCCCGCGAAATTTGAAACCCAGAAAGGGACTGAGGGATTATTAGAATGTTAGAGAATAATTTGAACTTTTAAATTTAAAATATAAAATTGCGAATTTATGAATTTCAAAACATTGTTGCTTAAACACATTTTAACAAGTTGGGAAGGCAAAATAAACCTCTCCGACGAGGGTGATCTACCCAATTATGAATTTTTCAAAAATAATTAAATATTTATAATTGATATTAATTATTTTAATTCTCAGTAATTTACCTTAATTCTAGTTAAGTTGTTTTAAGAAAATTATTCTTAAAACCATTTGAAACATAGTTATTGTTAACGTTTGAATTGAATGACTTCTAGAGAACACCTTTTAAACAATATTTGTAAATTTAGGATATATAAAGCGATTGATTCATTGTAAATGATAAGAAAAGCCGTAATTTCGTCACGTGAACCTTTGGTGGATTGGGATTGTGTATAAATGCAGTTTTCAAAGTACTGCGAAGCAAAACTGGTTTTTGTATAATATCTGCCCCTTTTTGGGGAGAAACAAGGTTTTAAAAAATCACGTGATCTCATTGAAATGGTGAAATTAAGCGCGAGATTTGAATAGAATTTTTAATAAAATAACGCGCGTGCTGGTGCGAGAGCTAGCGCGTGGTTTAAAAAGTCTTTTTCTTAATGCCTATACAAAAAGGTCAACTTAACTTTACACTACGAGAAATGAGATACTATACTTTTTCAGTCTTTGCCAGTGCTGTAAAGTTAGGTTGTTAAAAAAGTGTACCCCCTTGGTCGCGAAACCTCGGATCGAGCTCGGAAAAATTTATCCACCTCGTAATGACTAAGCTCCATGGAGATTAACCTTACAATTTCGGATTTCTGTGAACTGCGAACGCGATCCGGATATTGCACATACGTTTGCACCAATTTGCCAAATTCGAACACGGTGACAGACAGAGCGACACACACACAGACATGCCCAGTGTAATACCTCTCCGTGACGTCAGCGTGTCCGTAAAAGACTTCACTTAAGACATGCATTTAATATTTTTATTTCCCTAGTTTGATAAATTTGTGACTTCGATTTTACTATTCAAAAATCCAAGCCACTTAAAATTTACCTTGAGCATGGATTAACGTTCCCCTTAAAAAATGACGTATGCATGATCCAAACGCCCTCTAACAGCAGCTAAAATCCCTAACAGGACCAAATGTCACGTCAAAATTAAAATCCCGCCTAAATATGGCATCGCCATCTTTAAAATCCGCAAAAACGATTTTTTTTCTTGCAAAGAGATGGCGTTTTATCTACATCCGTTTTGGTCTAATAAATTGGGGGAATGAAGAGGGGAATCAAGGAATAATTCGGAACATGAAAATGCTATTCAAAACAGAGGCTCAAAGAAGGAGCAGTACCAACATTAAACATTCCAAATGATGCAACAGAGCTTGAGTTAGTAGCTCCCCTACTAATTCAGGAAGATGTTCCCTCATTAGCCAATGTCCATGAAACTGGGACGCGGTTTGAAAGTGATTCTTGTGTCATCGGGATTCAATACGAAGCCAATACTTGTGACATCGGGATTCAATACGAAGCCAATACTTGTGACATCGGGATACAATGTGAAGGCACTACCTGTGAATTTGGGGTTCAGTATGAATCGGCTAGCTGTGAATTTGGGGTTCAGTATGAATCCTCACATAATTTACTTAAGTGTGATGTGAGTATTGATACGTGTACGGCTGAAGATATTAATTTTGAAATGTCTACGTTGCATAAGCAAAGAATGAAAGCCGTACAGAATGATCATTGTTACGGTACTGTACTGAGCACCCCCAAGCCAAAGACATCGCAGCACCATTCAACTCCTAAGGGATGTGTCGTACTCGACTCAGAAATTGACTTGGATGAATCTTTAATTACCCCAATTAAGAACGATTCGCTTTATGAGCCAAGTTTGGACGACTCTACTTTATCTACAGAGTCCACTTTGGTAGATAATAATATATCAATCGGACAAAAATTAGTTGTAGAGAAAAAATACATAGTGTTTGAGAGTCAGCTTAACCAACTATTAGGCAGAGTGAAGTGTGAGAGAGCGGATTGCCAAAGTGTAGTTGACGTAACGGAGTCCGTAAAATATGACATTGGAACCCAGTTAACTGTTAAATTAACATGCATTAGCGGACACCAATTTATGTGGCAGTCGCAACCCGTGTTAGGAAAAATGCCAGCTGGAAATTTGCTACTCGCTGCTAGTATTTTGCTTTCAGGAGCTACATTTCACCGGATAAATTCAGTTTTTGAGTATATGGGTTTGCAAAGTATTGGCAGAACAACATTTTACCAAGCCCAGAAAACGTTGATTATACCCGAGATTAAGGTAGCTTGGAAAAATGAGCAAAGAAAAATATTTTCCGCGTTACACAATAGCGACGAAGTTAAAGTTTCGGCAGATGGGCGATTTGATTCACCAGGCCACTCTGCAAAATATTGCAGCTACACTTTCCTTGACCAAGCTACTGATAAATGTATTCATTTTGAGGTGGTTCAAAAGAATGAAGTGGAATTTAAATCAACTAATATGGAGTTAGAAGGTCTAAAACGATGCTTAACTAAATTGATGAAGGAAGGAATTGAAATAAGCCAAATTACTTCTGATCGGCACATTCAAATTAGAGCATTCCTAAGGGACAGTTACCCTCAAATAGACCACCAGTTCGACGTGTGGCATTTGGCTAAGAATGTGGGAAAATTAATTACAGCCGCAGCTAAGAAGAAAGGGAACGCTGAACTGAAACCATGGTTAAAATCTCTAACAAAGCATATGTGGTTTTGCGCTGAAAAGTGTAATGGTGATCCCAATGTGCTTGTTGACATGTGGAAATCTGTCTGCTATCACTTAACAAATGTGCATTCATTTCCAAGCCTTCTACATCACAAAAAATGTATTCATGAGCCTTTATCGTCTGAACAAATTAGACGGAAGAAATGGTTAAAAGTAGATAGTTCCGCTTATGAAGCAATAGACAATATTGTAAATAAAAATAAAACTTTAAAAGATCTTAGGCAAACATCGGAATTTTCTCACACTTCAAAACTGGAGTCATATCATAGCCTGTTGTTGAAGTATTGCCCCAAACAACAGGAGTTTGACTATGAAGTCATGGTTGCACAAACCATCTTAACTGCGTTAGACCACAATTTCAACGTTGATAGAAAATTTTACTTTGAAATGGAGAGTGATTCCACTACAAAAACCGGAAACAAAGAGGAATTTGAATATTATTATTCTAAAGCAACCGGAGAGTGGCATGCAAGACCACTAAAGGAACCAAAATCTTATAACTTTATATACACCATTCTGGAGAACATCGTCAACAGAAAACTTACAGCAGAAGAGGATATTCCATTAGCAAATCTAATGGTGAGCACTCGCAAAAGGATAAATATTGCCCCCATACCAAGACCAGACAAGTCCTCTTTAATAAAGCCGCATGCGAGGCCAAAAAGAGAAGGCTTTTTCAAAATTAGATTAGTTTTTATGACGTAAACAGAAAAACTAGAAGTAAAATATCTTCTATTGAAAATAATTTCCTGAATACAGTGAATATTAAAATTTTGAACTTAATCGTAACACAATTGTTTTGGAGTAATTTCTTTATCACAAAATTCAATTTCTGGATTCACTTAATTTTAGTTAACATAAAATGGATTTGATTATTAAAATATCCAATATTGGGATTTAATTATTAAAAAATTCAATATAGGTATTTAATTATTAAAAAATTCAATATAGGGATTTAATTATTAAAAAATCCAACTTTGGGATTTAATTATTAAAAAATCCAATATTGGGATTTAATTATTAAAAAACCAATATTGGGATTTAATTATTAAAAAATCCAATATTGGGATTTAATTATTAAAAAATTCAATATAGGGATTTAATTATTAAAAAATTCAATATAGGGATTTAATTATTAAAAAATCCAACATTGGGATTTAATTATTAAAAAATCCAATATTGGGATTTAATTATTAAAAAATCCAATATTGGGATTTAATTATTAAAAAATCCAATATTGGGATTTAATTATTAAAAAATCCAATATTGGGATTTAATTATTAAAAAATCCAATATTGGGATTTAATTATTAAAAAGTCTACTTTTTGGAATTATCACAAAATCCAGTTTTTGGTTTTAATTATCACAACATCCAGTTTTTGATTTTAATTATCACAACATCCAGTTTTTGGATTAATTATCACAACATCCAGTTTTTGGATTTAATTATCACAAAATCAAATTGGAATAAATCAAAAGTTTTCCTTGAAGGCTTACACACTCATAGATTATTAGCAAATATCAATAAATATTAACTAGCGCATAAATCAATTCTCCAATCGAAATCCTTCAATTTCAACGCCAGGCTGGTAGCTGGTATACAAATTAACGTTTTCTTCGGGAAAGTTCTTTCTAATATTCAACAGAGTGCACAATGGAAGCATTTTCCTATTTCTCCTCCCTAATTTGTCAAATACCAAGTGTGTGTAGCTTCTGTAGGCTGTATAACGGTATGTTCTAGTAAAAATAATGTTATGTTACAGCATATTTTTGAAAATGGCACTGTAAATATTTAGCTTTTACTTGTTTGATAAGTTTGCCGGAGGAGCAGGTCTGCGACGTGAGTGCAGATAACTTTTGTACGTCGCTTTTAAAATGGGCTTTCTTAGACACATAGCTTTATAACCTGCATTGACAGTAATACAATGAGCAGAGCCTAACTCGTCTTCTGTTTCAAGGAAATTCACTGCTTCTGGAATTTGTTGGCAACAAATAAATCCCCCTCGAGCGTCTTTTACGTTGATATATTTTTTAAAGTTAGTCAACTTTTGCTCAGTATCGCCAAGGCCTAGCCAAGCGGGCACGCAATTACCGCATCTACAGTTTTCCATTATTTGATCCAAATTTATGTTTACAACCTGATTAAAGTTTATTTCCTCGTTCTGGGCATTTAAATCCATCTGTCGTAATTCCTCGTCTGTATACTCCGGCTCTACTTCGTAAGGATTAACCCGAGGCATGATGGCAAAATCAACCTTAATTTCTCTGCTACCGCAGCTACCTAACCAAGGCCCTGTTTATGTTGAAAGGACGTGTCAACCCGAAAATTCTCTACGTTAAAAGTAAAAGCATTGCCACTGTGATGCCCTCGGTCACTGAGGTTCGCGAATGACTGTTTGATGAACTTTGCTATGAAACATGACGGCAGAATATTATTGGCCACCAGAGGGTGAGCAAAAGCCAATAAGATTTTAGACTAGGAAATTGGCGAAATTTTTGAAAATACAGAAAGACACCTTACAGTACGGCCTAACGCGAAGGGGTCAGTATATTATGTTACATGCTCATATCTTCCTTAATATTGTAGATAAATGCATGGTTCCAATTTTAAATATGCATATTTTTATATGATATTTCCAATAAAAAATAAAAAATTCTAGGGTGAACCATTCCTTTAAATAATATGAAAAAATAATATTTTAAATAGTAATTTGAAATATATTTTGGTAAATGCCAGGTGATGATTTCGCTAACTCGGGCCGTTTTCGAACAAGCATCAAATGAATAAAATTGATTGTAGAAGGCGTATTAACGCAATTGCTCTTACTTTGAGCCGCTAAAATTTAAAGAAAATGAGAAACAAATATCAAACTCTCGAAGGTTTAAAGCCTGAGAAGACGAAAAGTTGAATTTGAAACTTGTTCGAAAAGCATCTACAATTTGCGTTTCCGCTTTCGACTGAACATTACATTTGACGCAAAGGCTTATATTTTGTTCATGATAATCTTGATTGAAAACGGGCCTTTAGAAATGAACATTTTAACTTCATGGCGTCGTAACGTTGCCGAGTTTCGATTTCGCAAATGTGCGTGCAAAACAAAGTGGACTTTATAATGACTTTAATAACACTCCGTGATTGCTTCTCGTATATGCCATCATTTCAAAAAGTAATTATTCCAACTTGTCGTCGAGGGGCCAGCCACTCGGAGTAATCAGTGAACAAGTCGCATCATTGTTTTTTTACTTATTGAATAAATCTCGGGGTTTCTATCAAGTCTCTATGGCTCAGTGGTAGAATGTCTTTCTACTATGTGAGCGACCCGGGTTCGATTCCCGGCTGCAATCTAAAAAATTTTAATTAAAATTAAATCTCTAACTGAGCCCCGTTACCCCTATGGGTGGGTTGTGGTAATATAGAGTTCCTTTTAAGCTAAAAAATAACGATAACGAAAGCGAAAGCGAAAACTCCGGCCACAACTACTATTACTACTACGGCTCGGGTCAAACTAAGAGCCTCATCGTATACTACGATGTGGCTAAAAACACGAATACTGTACTAAATAAGCTCATACGAAACTAACACGCCCTCCCCACTCCCAACCACACCGAGCTGATACTTAAATGTTTTTTCGTGACTTGTTAAAAATTACGGTAATTTAACATCTCTAAGTGCAAGCTCTTTTCCTGAACTAGCTTCACATGATTAGCGTTGCAATTGTGGGTGTCAGAATTAAACGCGAAGAACTACACCCTTTGTTTATCTTAACTACTTAACTTTAATTCATGAAAAACAAGGTTATCGTCTACAAATACTAAATAAACATATCATTTAGTTTGTGGGCTGCTAGGAGCCTCCAGCTATAGGGTGGTGTAACCAAAATCTGATAAGACTTCATAAAAGTCTTATCAGACTTTTGGTGTAACATGATTACACCGCGATTTTGAAATCGTTTCCTACATGTAAGCTATGACCAAACGTAACGTAACAATTAGAGTTACGAAATGTCAAACTACTCCAACAAATCAGGTTTAGTCGTCGACCAAGGAGTTACAATTCGGGGCAAACATTTTCCTTCAGTTCAAAATTATCCTCTTGTTCGTGTAGTGATGTAGAATGGAGTGGATATAAAATATGTGGAATTTTGTCTTCGTGTAAATCTGTAGAATGTATATCTTCATGCCAATCAGTAAGGATGTGCAGCCTATTCAAGAACTCTGTTGTTAGTGCCGGTGATGTTAAGGTTAAGCCCTTTGCTTGAGAGCCATCTATTTATTTGCAAAGTAATTCTTAAACGTTGCTTCTCTGAAAACACGTTTTCAGATTTGGAGCGGGTTGCTTTGCGTCATGGGAGTCTTAACGATGATTGATATCATTCACAAGCGAGTCAAGGGAATTCCAGGATCAATGATGTCCATCGCTGCTCAAAAACTCTTTCTTTATTTCGGAGCCATTTTGGGAAAAGGTAGAGTCTCCAGAGTCGAACAATTTATCGGGCCGGGCCGGGTCGGGCTTTTCAAATTTTGGAAACTAAGGGGCAGTTAGTTACAAAATTTTAAAGCGCGCGCCCTGATTCCTATGCCAAGCAGAGCCGCGGTGGTCTAGTGTGACGTCACACAAGGGAATTGTTGGAGAGAGAAAAAATTTCGAAGGGAGCGTGAGCCCCCCTTGCCTGTCTCGCACCGTCGCTCGTGTAAACACTAAACACGAAAGATGCCGTATAAATCTATAAATTTTGCACACCATCTATGGGGGACGCGCAAAGTTTAAAATTACATCCAATCAAAAGAGAAAAAAAAAACACCTAGAGGTGGGCATTTTCTATCCATTTTCCACAAATTAGTGGAAAACGATTATTTAAAAAACAAAGTTGTGGATATAATACGATTTAACAAGCAAGTTCTGAGAACAACTTTCGAGTATCGATAAAGATAAGATGACGTTGACAACGGAGAGATAATGCCGAGTTCAAAAAAAACGTCCATATACATTAAACAGTATTCCACGCGGAATAGCTAAGATAGTGAAAAAAAAACATTTCGAATTTCCCTGAAGTGTGAATGCGGTCCAGAAATTTTGAACATTTTTTCTTCGATTTGCAAACTTGGGTGCAACAATGCACACAGACACACTCACACGTCCATTACAGTAAATGGTTTTAGTCAGTGGCTTTCAACCAATCAGTCTTTTTCTTTTGGTTTGTGTTCCTGCAGCTTTCGACATTCCTTCGTCACTGGCGATTCGCTTCAGCGTTGGAGTTTACCTCTTGATAGTAGTGGTCTTCGTCAATTTGTTCAACGTAGTCTTGAAAGCCTATTTTTCGTCTCAGAAGATAGAGAACATTAGCGGAATTCCCGATTTATTGAGAGTACCCGACGCCAAAGTTTTCATATTTCCGAATATAATGGACAATGTTAAACAATCGGTGAATATTTTTAAATACTTTAATCTCATTTCCAAAGTCCATTAATAAAATTTCAATCCTAGCAGACTGACGATGAAATGAAAACTCTCTGGAATCAGCGAGCAAAAGGCTTTGAACGGAGAGGCTTACCGTCAGGAGAGCAAATATGGTTTGGAGATTTACCTCTTATACTGCTGGGCTTGTTAGACTATTTAGATGAGCCAAGGCTGAAAATATTGCATCGTCATCTTGGTTCGGCCAAGTACTTGGAACAACCGCTAGTGCTCCCAGTTGTCAATGCAACAATGAATCCGAAAGTTCTGAAGTACATCAACGAAAGGTTCGTTAACTTTCTTAATGCAAGAACAGTCTACGTTTAGGTGTTTCTCTTTCGCACATTGACGATGATCTTTATCATATCAAACGTAGCTACTTGAGTCTTCTTCAATAATGCCGCACCTCAACTGGCGTTCGCGCGTGCATTGACTAATAACGCTTGAAAGTTGCTAATTAGTATAAAACTACGTTTGAACAAAAAAAAACTCTTTCCACAGTAAGTCCAAATTGTGGTCCACGAGCCTCTATACTTTAGTTTCTATTAAAGAGATTTTTATATCTCCAATTATCAATTCTAAATCACATAGAGGGTCGGATCACTGACGCATTTCACCGTGAGGCGCTTTATAAAGATAAATGCGGCGCAAAGGCACACGGGAACAATTTACTTTTCCTACCATTGTGGAGTTTGTAAAAATTGAGAAGCCTTCGCCATGTAGTTGGCATTGCTAAGGTTTTATATTACTTTGAAATTTTGCTCGAGCACATAACGCCATACGCGGCTCTTGAACTCGCGATTATGTTACTCGCGTATTTTAATCGAAATCGGGATAATTATCGTCAGCTCTTCATAGTGTCACTTGAAATCTTTGGGAAATATCATTATTCAAGTCCCGGCCAAAAGTCTGGCGTGTGTACCTTGAAACTGTCAAATAAAGTCAGCATTAATCACGCGGGCAAATTTTGCAACCTGATTTATGTTACTGATTTGAAGTATCTCACCATTTGGTGATTGCAGATTGCGGTCTTTCGTGGAAACCGGCCAAATCACAGCATTTCACCGCGTGTTCGAGAGAGAATGGCGCATCGAATTGGAACCACAACATTCGACGGCTGAGAATGAAGTCCACGTACTCGGGTTTAAGGACATTGAAGCCAAGTTCCGATTATGGGCGGCAATGCTTGGAGTCGCTTCTTTCGTCTTCACCGTCGAGCTTCTGACAAGATTCCAGTTTCGAGAACCACTGCACATCATTAAGCTTAAACGAGCATTGTTGGGAATGTAAACCCTCGCAACGGAACTCTTAACCGGAAACTGATTAAAACGATCTTGATGCGAAAAAACACATGGCTAAGAGTCGGTTCAGACTAGTATTTGCACGAAGCACAGGTATTTTCATGGTTAATATGCAAAATAAAACATTTGAGAAAGTTTTAGCACACAATAGCAGACGACGGTAACCTCGAACTTGCACAAGGCCTACTTATAGGGAGTGGCTAAGCCTAATATAGCTACGCCGATTCCACGGCCAATCATGGCGAAACTGATGCCTCGCGACTTCTGGCCACTTTCAAACCTTATCCTCATCCACTTTTGGTGATACTAAGCTAGGGCTTATTTCATTTATTGTCGTTCGAGGATGAAACCAAGTTTATTTAAATAAGTGACACTTTGGAAATGACCATAAGCTAATGTTACTATAATAGCGGTAAATAGCTAACGCGATCTTCGACAAATTCTCAACTGACCATAGTTCTAAGTGAAACAAAATAGAAGTTCTTACAATAATTGTAACCGGAAACAAATTTTTCTGTCGGCGAATGAAAGCAGTCTTGTTCAAAAAACTAGTGATAGTGCTTTCCAATAAAGGAATCCAAAGTTAATAGTATATACTACTAAAATTACATAGAATATTGGAATTACTAATATTTTTGTAAAATCGCTATGACTCTTTAAACGAAAATACGCGAACGAATTTGTTCACGAGATATTTAAAATACTACATAGATATTTATTGATGTATTCTAAAATATATTGTCACGTCTTGTGCGGAATGGAAAATAAATAATTAGTAAATGTATTTGTGTGAAATTAAATAATTACTAAATGTATTTGTGTGAAATTAAATAATTACTAAATGTATTTGTGGGAAAATAAATAATTAGTAAATGTATTTGTGTGAAATTAAATAATTACTAAATGTATTTGTGGGAAAATAAATAATTACTAAATGTATTTGTGGGAAAATAAATAATTACTAAATGTATTTGTGGGAAAATAAATAATTACTAAATGTATTTGTGGTAAAATAATTAATTACTAAATGTATTTGTGGTAAAATAATTAATTACTAAATGTATTTGAGTGAAAATAAATAATTACTAAATGTATTTGAGTGAAAATAAATAATTACTAAATGTATTTGAGTGAAAATAAATAATTACTAAATGTATTTGTGAGAAAATAAATAATTACTAAATGTATTTGTGAGAAAATAAATAATTACTAAATTTATTTGAGTGAAAATAAATAATTACTAAATGTATTTGAGTGAAAATAAATAATTACTAAATGTATTTGTGAGAAAATAAATAATTACTAAATGTATTTGTGGAAAAATAAAGACAACCATAAATAATTCGCGGTTTTTGATACTGTATAAATTTATTTAAGCAAAGTAAACTTTTATAACGGGTTAAAATTTATTTGACAAAGAGGAAACAACATATTAATTATTGCATTTTTTCAATGCTGAACGTTCAATTATAAAAAGACGGGCTCCACTACGAGGGGGAATGGCGCTGCGCGTAATACCGAAATGGCCTATTCACATCTTAGTTTTAATGATATAGAGAATGAAATAAAAATAAAGACGCTTCGGCTGCTCCGAATTAAGAAAGTAATGATTTTGAATTACATTTTTGAATGAAATCAACGCTGTCCCAAGAAAAGGACAAGGGTCTGTTTTTCTTAGAGATAAAAAAGTTGGTTGACTGTTTGGCGGGTGCCACATTTTGATTCGGCACCGGCCTTCCACATGACCCATTATCTAACACTCGTTTTAAAGTTGGGTAGACTGCCAACCGACTAATCGGCCCGAAGCCGTTGCGCTGCAGGAGCAACCTCGTCGGTTAATCTCCGATCTTGCTTGAGTGCGAATCTAACTAATTAGATTGGTGATAATATTGGTAGCTAGAATTCCCTTCATATTTGCCTTTAAAACCTTCTATTAAATGTTGTTTCTGACAATCACGTAATCAAAATGACATCCAAGTTGTATCGCCCTTTCTAAGCCACGGGCTCGTCCCCTTACTTTCGTATGGAAAACTACCATGAGTCCTCTTCTTTTACAGTTTGAGTAGGAAAGTTTTCTTTGGGGTTTTTGGTCAATTCATGGTGTTACAATACCCCCGGCTAATGGTGCCGATATTTAGTTAAAGGCACCAAAGAGGTGAAATCGAATTGAACAATACAAAACCAAAAAATATACAATACATATTCGTTACACGTAAGGCGTGATTGCATTACAAAAAAATGAATGCTTAAATCAGCGGAACTTAAAACTATACAAATGTTTATAGAGTATACAATGAAAATTTAGAACGAGAAACCACATCTAAGCCGGATAACGAGCTATGGGTTTTGGGTTACGTTTGGGTTTTGTCGGAGCGATTGACTCGGGAAGGTCATTATCGCTGTCTGAACAATGTGTGCCACAGGGTGTTGGGTTCTTCTTCTTTAAGGAACCAACGACAGAGTTGAAGTCCCGCGACAGATAGGGCTTAATGTTTTGCACGTGGTACGTGCACTTTGGTACGAGTTTGGAGCCTTTACGTTCAGCGAGAACGTAATTGACGTCAGACAGTTGACTCTGAATTTCAAAAGGGCCATCATAGCCCTCAGATAACTTTTTGGTTACGCGAGCGGCTTTGTTTGATAACGTATGCGTCTTGACTTGAACCTGTTGACCAATGGTGTATTCAACGTGCCTGTGAGACTTATCATAATTGGTCTTTTCTTAACATGTGCCTGTTCCCTTGCGGCTAGAACATTAGTTTTTATAATTTCATTTCGTTCCACTATTTTAGAGATATGAGCGGAAGGAGTGGGTTCTGCTGTCTGACCCACCCTAGATAATATCATCTGTAACGGTAACTTCATTTCACGCCCCGTGAGCATATAATAGGGGCTGTATCCGGTTGAGGAATTTACAGCGGAACGCAGCGCCAGTGCCAATTTTGAGAGGCTCTCGTCCCATTTCTGGTGTTGACCTTCTACATAGGCTGCAATCATGGGTTTAATCGTGCGATTTTCCCGTTCTGTGGGGTTAGCTTGGGGGTGGTACGTAGTGGTGTTGCGTACATTTACCCCCCAGTCATAGCAAACCTCTAGGAAGTAATTAGAGTCAAATTGGCTACCGTTATCAACTATTAGGTAACGAGGAACGCCATATCGCGGAAAGACTTCTTCCGTAAGACGTTTCGCGATGGCGATGGAGGTCCCTGTGCGCAAAGCCAATAGTTCGACATATTTCGAGAAATTGTCGACAATGACGAGCTAAAACGTATTCCGTTTAGAACTAACGAGAAACGGTCCCATCAGGTCGCCAAAAATTACCTCCCAAGTTTCCGTAGGCTTGATTGTTTGTAGGAGGCCTGCGGGTTTCTGATTGTCGTATTTGAACTTTTGACAAATATCGCAGGAACCGACACAACGCGCGCAATCCGAGCCCATGGTATCCCAATAAACAGTTTTGCGTAATCGCCATAGGGTACGTTGAACACCGAGGTGCCCTGCTGTGGGGTCATCATGAAGTTCACGAAGGACGCTTAAACGCAGAGAGGGAGGAATGATGGGTCGCCACGCGATTGGTTGAGCGAGTTTAGCCTCGTGTCTGCAAGGACGAGTTTCAATTAGCCTGTAAAGTATGACATCGGACACGCAATAACTGGGTGCCTTACTTTTGACTTTTCGCCCTAATTTTTAAACCGTGGGTAGGGCGCCTGTCAAGATATAGGTTTTAAGGGCCAAAATGGAGGGATACTTATCTAGGGCCTGAGCCAAGGTACGCAGTTCCCTAATTGGGGAACAAATGTCGTCTTCGGCGGGTTTCTGCATCTTTTAATTTTTTGCTAGCGAACGATATTACGCGCTCTTTGTTATTCGAATCTACCTGATACAAGATGGCGCCTAAGCCTATTAAACTCGCATTCGTCCTTAAGAAAAACGGTAGTGAATAATCAGGGTAGCAAAGAATGGGCGGCTCTATCAATCTGTCTTTTAGACTATTGAAGCTCGTCTCGCAATCTTCAGTCCATTGAAGCTTGGAGGATGTGACGTTAAATTCGTCAGTGGTAGGGCTAAGTCGGAGAAATTTTGGATAGACTCCCGTTAACACCCAACCATGCCCAGGAATGATCTAACCTCTTTTATTATCTTAGGGCGAGGAAAGTGTTTAATCGCTTGGGTTTCGGTTTCATCGGTTTCAATACCTTTAGAACTAATTTTGAATCCTAGGTATAGCACCTGTAGCTGCATGAAAAGGCATTTTTCCTTTTCACAGGTTAAGCCCGTCTCCTTTAAGCGTGTGAGCACGTGTTCTACGTCTTTAATATGTGACGAAACGGTTACTAATCGAACCAAGAGATCATCGAGATAAATTTCGCTTGTTTTAGTAAGGAAAGCTTCAAAGATAAATTCCATGCATCTCTGAAATGTAGCTGGGGCATTAATTAACTCAAAGTGTAGGAAATTGAATTCGAAAAGGCCTTTATGCGTGACGAATGCAGTGTAGTGTTTCGCGTGTTCCTCCAGCTCAATTTGCCAAAAGCTATCCTTTAGATCTAAAACCGAAAAATATTTTGATCCCTAAAGTCGATCTAATTGCTGCCTTATAAGGGGTATTGGGTAAACATCTGGGATTGTTATTGAATTTAATTTCCGGAAGTCCCCGCAAAAGCGAAAATCTACCGGTGGTGATTCTAACCCTTCCCCTTTGTCTAATTCGGGTTCCGCTATGGAGTCGGACACTTCGCTATTTTGACCTGTTTTGGTCTTTTCTTTTTTATTAAAAGATTTGGGGAGGAGTAAGGAGAATTGCTTTTTCTAATAATTCCCTCCGCGAGCATTTTTTCAAGTTGGGACTCAACTATAGCACGCTTAGGCGGGGATAAAGGTAAAGGGCGCGATTTGAATGGAACATTTGTTGTCAGTTTTATATCGTGACGAACCACGTTAGTGCGACCTGCCTTTCCAGTAAATACCTCTTCTTAATACTGCTTTCTCCTTCGATTTCTTCCTCTGTTAACGCTATCTCATTTAGCTGCGGAGGAGATGCGTCGATCAAAAGGGTTTCGTTTTGTGTAGTCAACGATCTCCTATCTGGCTTGGGGAATCGTCAATATTTGGCGCCAAAGTTAGTTTGATACTCGACAAGGGGGAATTCCACCCCCTCATCTCTGAAAGTGAAGGTATGATTGTGGGGCCTAGCGTGTAATTTAGTATGGATGCTAAAACACAATCCCAAAAGGAGACCCGCCCCTAAGTTTTGAACAACAATAAACTTCCATTTCCAAGTTCTGTCTTGTATTTTAACTAAGAAGGTAGCTCTACCTAGGGCCTCGAACTGGGAAAGGTTACCGGCCATTAATTCTAATTCTGAAATGTGTTCGAGAACTAAATTTGGAGGCTTAATCTTTTTGAAAACGTCATTGGCCATGACCGTGACGTCCGAGCACGTGTCAATGTACGCGGTACCAGTCCAGGTGCCTAGCCTGATGGGCACCTTTGGTCGTGCGTGGCTTCGTTCATTGCATGGGACAATGGAGGCTTCCCGAGAGTTTCTAAACTCTTTTTACAAGGAGGAGTGGTTTCAGGCTCACTCGTAGTAAGCTCGCACCACGTGTTGGTTTCAGAAACATGAGTCTCTGGATTTTTCGGGTACGTAGAGGTAGGGGGATTGAAGTAATTATTGATACGTTTGGATTAGTTTTTGCATCCGTTCTTCCCTCACCCTTGGCTTCGCGGGCTTTCCGCTTCCGACATTGTTCGCCGGTGTGGTTAGATTTATTGCAATATTCGCATCGTTTTTCCGACTTAAGTTTTTGCTTAATAGTTTGATTACTTATTTCGTCGTCATTCAGACGCGATTTCACATTATTAATTTGATAACCTTTTTGTAAATTGTTTCTATCGTTTCTTGACCTATTACTCGACCCATTGCAGGCTTCGCTATGCTTATTAGTTTTAAAATTAAACTCATATTCTTCGCATTGTTCTTCCAGGTATTGCGCTTCTTGAGCGGCTGCCTGGACGTCCAAAAGTGTGGGTTCATTCGGAACTCTCATATGTTTGATCAAACGCGGATTAAATCCGTTTAAAACGCGCCTAGCCACTTCGTACGTGGTCATGTGGGGCTCTAATTGTTTGCATAGCTGTTCCATGGCGAGTATGAAGTCAAGAACTTTCTCGTTCGGTTTTTGTTTGCGATTGCTAATTTGAGCTTCTAATTGTCGCTTAAAATCCCGTTCGAGAAATGCCTGACAAAAATTAAACCTAAACTGCTGCCAATCATCTACAGAATCCATCACTCGTTCCCACCAGAGGCTATTGTTTCCCTCTAGCATTAAGGGGACATAATCTAGGATTGCCTCGGACCCGATACGTCGCACCCGCATGAATTTTTCGACATCATGCAAAAACTTCATGGGGTCTCGTTTGGAATCGCCAAATTTAGGAAGGTTGAGTGGTAACTCTCTAAGGAACTGTGCCGGTATGGCGGCCGGTTCGCGCCTTTCTCGAGAGCGGTTAATACGGGGTGATGAGTCATCAACGTTCGCGTCCACTCGGTCCATTCCTTCGGCACCCTCAACGTTATAAATTTCCGTTGATTGGCTATATGACGGCCTTCTATTTTGAGTTGGAAAATTCGCGAGTGGGCGATTTGAGGCCCCCCTATTGCTATTTAATATGGTTTGTTGCATCTGTTGTTGCAATTCCATCATGAGCTTCATGTTTTGAGTCAAGGTCTTAACCTGTGCTTCTAACGATTCGTCGTCCTACATTGTTAGGATTTTAATTTAAGTTCTACTAGTTTATAGTCTTTCCCTAATTTTGGCTAAGGAGATATGGATTCTGGTTTAATTATACTATAATTTAACATCAGAATTTAGAACTAACCTACTTAATTATTTTAAATTTAGTGTTACGGCAGACTTTAAAAATTAACCTACTGAATTATATTAAATTTAGTTTTACGGTAGAATTTTTTTTTATAAAGATTAACCTACTGAATTATTTTTAATTTAGTTTTACGGTAGAATTTTGATAATTAAAAGATTTTATCATGCGTTAATTTGTGAATTCGAAAATGTTTGTGACCGTAATTTAGAAAAATTGGAAATAAGGTACTTAAGTTTCAATTCTTCGGTCTTCCAAGTGTTAGTCCGGGTGTTAGCTGTTCAAAAGTTCATTTTCACAAACAACGGAGAAATGTTTTTAGATGTTGAACTGTTCAGAATTTTAGAAGAAAATTTTCGTCTTCGGTCTCTGGATAATCGTCAGAAGATCTCGAAGGGTGGTTCTTTTGCATTCTGTTGAGAGCCTTTCGTCGGTCTTTGTTGCTTGGATTGGGTTACGTGAGGCAGTGTACGGCGAGGGTCCTTTGTTTGATGCGGAAACACAGATCTTCCTGAGGTTTTTCTTCAGCGGGCTGGATTTCTCAGGGATGGTTTACGTCTTTTCGTCTCGTCGGTAGCCGTCCTCAATCGTAATTTCGAATTCCAATTACGTCGATAAATTTTTAATTCTTGGGGGTTTCATGGGTAACTTTTTTACTGGATTCTCAGAAAGTTTGCCCCGCGCCTCCACCAATTTTGTAACGAGGTTTGTTAGGCGTTAAGCGTTTGGGGACGTTTAAGCCTAGCGCTTACAAAATAACTATTTTCTTTAGGTAACATTAAAGAAAATAATAAAGTTTTATTTAAAAAAGAAAAGTAAATCACATGAGCCGAACATTTTCGAGAACCTCTCGGTTCGTTCTCTAAACAAAATCTACCCTTTCGAAGGACCTTTCTTTTGGGAGGTCCTCTTCAGGGTTTTCCCAAAGACTGATCGTATCGCTCTCTTTAAGCCACGGGCGCGTCGGTAGGATTGCACTTTATCTAACTAACTCAACTAACAGCGGTTACTGACTAATTAGACCACGGGGAGTTCGGAAAAAATAGTGAAAAAATTCTAAACCCGCCACAAATTTGTCAAAAAATTTTTTGAAAATTTTAAAATTGCATGTACTTACCGCTTTAGACTAAACGCATTATGCACTCAATCTTTCATAATATGCCGGGGGGGAGGGCAACTATAAGAACTTCAAGGACTCGCGACGGAAGTATAGCTATGGAATTTTTAAGACTTACTGAATTAGCCAAAACCATTCATTTTTGGTACTGGGATCGAAAAGTAGTCTGAGAAATTTCCAAAATATTGCGTAAAGAAAAATTTAGAAATGCCAAAAATAAGGAAAAGGAGAATAAAGGCGAGAAATGGCGAAAATTACATTAGCGATATTTTAGTTTCTAAAACAAGCATTAAACTTTTGGGAAGTATTTAAAAGTAAATCAATATTTTAGGAAAAAAAGGCACCAATTGGTTTTTAAGTAACTAGGCCTATCGCAAACAGAAATTTTGGAAAAGGTGGTAAATTAGCAGGAGTTCATAAAAACCCCCCTTCGGGGGGAAGTATGAAACTGGCCATAGAGCTAATGGTAAAAATCGCGAACAACAATATTCTGTCGTTGCGCATAGAAGGGATTAGCATGTTTATGGACATCCAACCTTACAGTATATCGTAGTGGTATCTATGCTCCTTGGTTTTCGTTCCAAAACTTCCGTTGGCTGGGATCTCCGTCGAAAAGAAAAATGGCGATATGGTGGACGTAGAAACACGTTGCAATTCTTATATTAAAGATACTGGTAATAAATTTGTCCAAACCGTTTTAATGTAACCACTGAATTCTCACTCACACATATCACAACAAAACATCATTGACGATCTTTTAAATGTTTTGTAGAAAACTTTAAACCCCGACTAAAAGCCAACTTCTTAGCCAAGGCTTAATTTACACCGTTCCGACAGAACCAGACGTGAGCCATTTTCGCTCTCAAAATCACAAGATAAAAATAGTGCTAAACCGGAAGTGTGTAAGTTAATGCGCTTGGGCACTAAAAATGGGGTAACTATTTCTTTGGGAGTTAAGCGGTGTATGAATCCGCTGAGCTTTACGGCGAAACTTTGTTGTTACGGGCTTTTTAACCAGTTTCGTACTTCGGGTTATTATGAACTCCTGGTAAAAGTAATTAGTGGCTGACAACTGATAATCAGCGCTAATAACCCCCTTGAAAGCTCAAACCTAGTTTAGGTACGTTAATTTAAATAATTTCAAGTTGTTGGTACATTTATAGAAACTATGTATATCCTGTAGACCTAATTTATGGTAAATTAACTTTGAAAGCAAATTAACGTGTCTTCCGCTTCAATCTTTAATAATTAAAAATTGCCGCTAGAAAAGTTAAGCATCAAAAATGTACTGAAGATCAGCCAAAGTGGGTTGCTATTGTTACACAGCAATTATGTCTTTAATCATAACTTTATTACCACAAGTAATTGGAATTTCTTTGCATAATACGGGTTTAAATTATATTTAAGATAAAAAAGACTAGAGGTATCTCTGGTGGAAGAAAACTATGGCTTCATATTTTTTTTCCTTATTCAATTCATGACTTCCGGTTTGGATATATATGGGTATATAATTGGCTTAGACTCGATCAATAGACAGGTTTTTTTTTTTGTTTCACTAAAGGGGTAGAGAAAAACTCCTCCCCCTATCTTAGACGAGGGGTAATATTAAAAGTATATCGATAAATTCAAAAAGTATACTTCGTTGAATGTTCCTAGTCTTTGGCTGTAGACCCCATGTAAAATTAGAAGCGAACGACCCTTTTCTCAACCTCAACAAGAACCAACTAGTCCAGGGCCGGATTAAAGTGGGGGCCAGGGGGGGCATTGAGTTAAACTATTCCCCCTTAGCGACATTTGCTGTTCCGTTTTATCACACTATGTCGGCCCCCGGGTGCAAAATTGCTTAATCCGGCCCTGAACTAATCAGAAAAGAGGTTTTGGGGGTCAAAGTTTTTATAAAATAGCACTCTGTGGTGGGGATTCAAACGTTAAACGGCTCCTACATTGAGGCTATTCGCGTGTGTTCCCTGTGCCTTGGTCGTGAAGTTAATCATAGGCACTATGCTAAAAGGTAGATAAAAGGGGTTTCTTATATTACACGGCGAGAGAAAGCTTCACTGAAGTATACTTTTTGCTTTTATCTATGAACTTTTGGTAATACCTTAAGTATTACAGACAAACTTGCAAAGTGTATACGTGGACTTTAATTCTAAAGATGTAATTTTTGCGATGTTAAGGGAGAAGATTTATTTCATTTACTTCCTCACCGCGCCTACTTTGAAAATAATTTCAAGTAACCTTGATATATTTGAACATCAATCTATCGCTGTTGTATACCCGAGGCCGAGGGGTTAGTCACTTGAATAATCAGGTGTACAAAACCTTAGAAATCGATTACTTGATTTCTAGAATTCTTCTATTAGAAAATCATCACTAATCAGTAATCACTGTCATTTTTGTGGGTAATCAAAGGTAATCAGAAATCGCCTATAATCACTGGAAATCACGTGAAATCTTGAGAAAAATCGGAAATAATCACATGATTTACTAGCAATCTTTTGTAATCACCTCGGAAATCACACATTTTGTGTAATAATCATACAAAATCAATCGAAAATCTAAAATTAAAATCATAATCAGTTGAAATAGAAATAATCACTGCATTCATCGTATAATTCACGAAGAATCCAGTGGTAATCACGGCATTCACCAAAAAATAACCAGAATTCAAACAGAAATCACAAGTAATCTGCGGCAATAACGGGAAATCAGTGTAAAGATTATGGAAATCACCTAAACTAATCCTAATCACAGAATTCAAGGAATTCCTTCAGTAATCAACGGAATTCACGTAAAAATTCAGAAATCAGGTGTACAAAATCTTGGCGTGATTATTGTATCGAGAAAGAAATCACCCAATTTCCCCATCCCTTATAGGGTTTGAAAGATGGTCAACGCTGAGTTACTGACCCCTGGCTATTAGCATTAAGGTCAGTGCAGTGTTGTCAGAACTGTCATCCAGAGAAAATATAGCAAGATAAATAGAATTGGCCTTTGTCAAGGAATTAAGTAAAAGTAATGACTGACTGATTGATTGATAATCAATGCCCAACCCAAAACCAAATTCCTTTACCTCGGAAGCTGAACACTTGTTTTGCAGGGACGTTCATTTACTCTTAAAGGGAGGGTGAAGTCGAAAATCAAGTTGGTTTTTTATACCCCTTCTAATTTTCATAAGACCAGTCTGCATAGTTAAACATTCAGGAAATACAGTCTTCGAAGAATTTTAAAATACCAATTAGGTTCAAATGTTATGGATAATTTGAAATAAGGACTTCTGACCAATCGCGTAACGCCCTGCCTTCCTGTTAACAAAATTTCCGGTGCACGCTCTATGTCTCACGCCACGATAGCCACACCGCGCGGAATTTTATCAAATCTCGCGATAAATATCATTGGAATTTAGTTAATAAAAAGGCAGATCGTTACGCGATTGGTCGGAGGTCATTATTTAAAATTATCCCTAAAATCTGAACCTAATTGGAATTTTAAAATCATTCGGAGATATTTCCTGGATGTTTCACTATGCAGATTGGTCTTATGGATATTAGAAGGGGTACAAAAAATCACTTTATTTTCCACTTCACTCTCCCTTTAAGTAGTAGGTGCTTATTAAGAAATATTTTAAGAACCCTCGGCCATCTTGGAAAATGGCGACTATCTAGAAATGTAAGCTAAACCTTCCTCGAGATATAACTTTGATTGTACGTTTCAACCGTTAATATTTTTTTCACTGATTGTTATATCTATAATATATACCATTCCATTAAAGCCATAAGAAAAGCAAACGCCATAGGGGTGGGGCCGCCATATTGGTTTATTTCCCTCGCGCCAAGAAGCTCCACTAGAGGCAGTGCGAGTTAGCTAGCCTCCCGCGTGTAGCAAATGCGGGTTCCTTCTAGCGGGAGCGAAAAAACCTATAATGGCGGCCTCACGAATGTGTATTAGTTTCTCTGCTATTAATTATTGCAGAAGTAAGATGAGACTAGAAGTGAAGGGCTCTAGCATTGGTAGTAGATCCTGGCTCTAGTGAACAAATTTGAAGATTTTATGCCGCTTCCATCGCGCCTACACTACAGAGAAAAAAATTGGTCGAGTTCCAAAAACATTTCCTACCCCCTTCCCCTCAACCTAAAGCCGCGGAACACGGACGCGGGTGCTTGAATCAAGTTTGGCCGTCTACCACCACGAGCGTCTCACGTTATGGGGGGAAAATTCAGAAACCGCTTCCAGAGGGCCAACCGTTGGCGTGTTATCAAGAATATTCACTTTCGCCAAGTGAAGAATTTGGTTACCTCAATACTTCTAGTCTCATCTCACTTCTGATTATTGTGGTATATAAACCTTTGCGGTAAACTAATATTCCCTTCTCTTCCATCTTTTAAAATGGAGGCCCAAAAAGTAATGTTCTAAAATGTCCTGAAAGGCATAGCGGGGTTCTTTTGCTGCTAGCATTTAATCAAAACATAAGTTTATAAGTGATATGTTCCTTCCATAAGTATGACACTACCTATACTTCGTAATGCTACTGAGAGACTTACAGCTCGAACTAGTTCGGGAACGACAAGCGAGGATTGACTACAAAGTACACAAGGTTTTGCAGTCCATCTTCGTATTGAATCTGTACTAAGCCTTTGTACTAGGCGTCGCTTTACGAGAATCTATGACGTTTCAGCTACGTTATTTCGTGACAAGCTCAGAGGGCCCCCAGCCGAATTTCGAAAAATATTCATAGGAATTATAGGTATTTTTCCGTAAAAAAAATAGGATTTTATAGGACGTTTTTCCAGAATTATATTATTATATAGGACGCTAAAATATTAATTTCGTTCTTTTTAAAGATGCGTGAAGCGAAATAAAACATTTATTTTAACTTGAACGTAACAAATAATGTAATAATGGCAACCTAATTAGTAACTACCCCCAATTTTACCTCCAATCTGGCAACAGTAGCTAAATAAAAAGCTTTCAGTACTTATACATGCAAAGTAAAAGCTGGTTTATACTGAAATAGTATGGATTAAAGCACAAAAGTTGAGGTTTACTGGTTCGGTGGGTTGAAATAGATGAAATACCAGGTATAGATTTAATTTTAGAAGTAGGAATGGAGAACAGAGTAATCTGGGCGCGCGTCAAAATCCCGGACGGACCCCCCTTTCACGGGACGGAGGGGTATGAAAGAAGAGGCAGAAGGAATTACGTATTTTTCGTCATCCCCGTCAGCAACGTCCTCAAAACGTAGTTTAAGTGAGCCAATAAGATAATTTAAACTTTTCGTTGCGTGTTGGAGGGAGGGGCTTTATACCTGGCTATGAGTCGGACTGAAGTAAATACTAACCGTTCTCCATTCCTACTTCTAAAATTATATCTATCCCTAGAAATACTGAAAAATATATTACTTTATAGGACTTTTTGCAAAAAATATAGGATTATAGGTTTTTATAGTTATTATAGAACCTAGCTCTGGGAGCCCTGAGCTCTTAGTAACCAGTGACAAACTTATGTAACATATCTTATGAACTTATGACCAAAAGCATAAAGTTCAGAGATACTTTCTTAAACTAAAACTTTTACTCCTCTTACTACATTCTCTCTTTTTAAAATTAACTTCTAACCTTTCCCTCTCGACTCTGGTAACACCGGAGAAAATGCAAACCACTCCCTTTAGTGAAAATATATATTTATCCAGTATATTGTAACTCCCTCGGAACAGATAGTCGGTTACAATCTTGGAAGGGATCTATTTTATCCATTTAAATAAGAGATATTCAATTTCTTTCAAGGTAGTAACTGAATGGCCTTTTCCAAAATTCGAAATCTATAGAAAATTCAAATATTTTTCAAGAAGTCTTCTCGAAATGCGTATTTTTTATGTTGAGGGGTCACTGGGTTGCGCGTAAAGAACTTAATGCTGGCCGAGGAATATCAAGTTCGAGGGAGCGTGCGTAAAAGTCAAAATACTCCTTGACAGATAGGAAATAAAATATAAAAAACGTTATTTTTGTTTATTTATTTTGAAAAATACTTCAGAACTCAACCAGGGTTCATACAACTTTTGGAAAACAAATTTCCCTGAGTTTTCCAGGTTTTTCCCCATATACTTCCCTGAGTTTTCCAGGTTTTTTCCCGTATATAGAGTATCCTATGGAGCAAATGTTAACGAAGGACGGAGGACAAATAGGACTATAACATACTAAAAGGACATCTCCGTATCTCTAGTAGAACCAGAGTTATGAGCCTCCAAGTTGGGTGTAATGTTAATCCTATGGAGGGGTTTGATTGTTTACGTTTTGCTTAATTACTCGAGCCCTGTTTGTCGTAGCCCTAAGTTTTTAGTATCCTTGGAAAGGGGACAAATAGGACTATAACATACTCAAAGGACATCCCCGTATCTCCAGTAGAAACAGAGTTATGAGCCTCCAAGTTGGGTGTAATGTTAATCCTATGGAGGGGTTTGATTGTTTACGTTTTGCTTAATTACTCGAGCCCTGTTTGTCGTAGCCCTAAGTTTTTAGTATCCTTGGAAAGGGGACAAATTGGACTATAACATACTCAAAGGACATCACCGTATCTCTAATATAACCAGAGTTATGGGCCTCCAAAGTTTAGTGTAATGTTAATCCTATGGAGGGGGGTATGTTCACGAACATTTTGCTTAATTACTCGGCCCCTGTTTGACGCAAATTTCCCTGATTTCCCTGAATTTTACTAAAAATTCGAAATTTCCCTGAGTTTTCCCTGAGTCTTTTGTTAACTATTTATTTCCCTGATTATTCCAGGTTTTCACGGTTTTCCAGGTTTGTATGAACCCTGTCAACGATCTGAACTGCCACAGATTTTTCATTACGTCATTCTTTGATTTTTTTTCAGGTTCTAAATGACTAGTACCATGAACTTTGAAACAGCATTTCACGCAAATACTACCATGGATGAAAAATGCGCTATAGGATAGGCAACTCCCTATCTCGGACGACAGCTTATTCTGTATATACTCTGTTACAACATCGGTTGTCAGCACGCGCGAATCTAGGTCTCTATGTAACCTATCTTTGTACGTGATGACAAGAGACGAAAAACTTCGGGATTTTCGGGATTTAAAATATCCGCTAGTTTTTAAGCTCGAGTGCACGGCTTGAGTTTCAAATACGTGTAGTAGGATAGGCTGTAGGCAATTTCACAAGCATTTGAAACTAAGGCCTAGAGGTTCGAGCATTCAAGCTAAAAACTGGCGGATATTTTAAATACTGAAAATCCTGAAGTTTTTCGTCTCTCTTGACAGCACGCACAAAGCTAGGTTACATAGAGAGCTAGCTTCGCGCGTGCTGACAACCGATATTGTAACAGAGTATATACAGAATAAGCTGTCGTTCGAGATAGGGAGTTGCCTATCCTATCACGTGAAAACAAATTTCCTTACTAGCATTCTTTATCCATGATACTACTGTAGGAAAATTGCCCAACCTATTTGAAATTCCCTGACTTTTATGACAATTTTAAAATTTTAAAACACACATTTTCAAAAATCTTGACTTTTCAGGCCTGCCAGGCACTGTGGCAACCCTGAGTTAATTTTTTTTATTTAGATTTTAAAGATGTTTCTAAATATTTCAGTGTTCTTTGGGGAAGCTAGCATACCGGGTGGAACGGGCCCATGTTATTCCTATGGGCGCCTGTAGAACTGTTTCACCCTCACTAAATTAATGTTCAGAGAAAAGCAAGTTTGTAGGAGCATAGCCCTTGCGTGGTGTTGTGCGTGATCGAGTGGGCTATGATAGACGCTTCATAAATTTTAATCTTTATAAAATAGTATTTCCTTTAATTTCTATCAGCACTTGGTTAATTGGTTTAACTATATCATTTAAACTAAAAATTAAACGACTAAACAAACAAATAAAATCAGCCAGACCAGCACAGTTGAGTGAAGCCTTTGTCAATTTTCTTACATGCAAAACAGAAATAAAATAACGGACGAAAATTAACTTTAATAATTAGCGTAGCTTATTCCTGATCAGCGCCACCTACCCATAGCGGCGACTTTGAGAACTACTGTAAGCGGCAAGCCAATCAGATGTCGCTAAAATCTGGTGACGTCACTGACTAACACTCTCGGAGGGGTCTTACCAAAAATGACGTCACCAGATTTTAGCGATATCTGATTGGCTTGACGCTTACAGTAGTTCTCAAAGTCACCGCTATGGGTAGGTGGCGCTGATCAGGAATAAGACCGCTAATTACTTTAATAAACTCTACTTTTGAAAAAAAAATAAAACTAACATTAGTCTCAAGGCTTAGTGAAATGAGACAAGAGGTCATTATACTTGTTTACATTATACCGTCTTTCTCCAAGACTTTGTCGTCTGCTAGCTTTTTTCTCTTTATTATTTTGGGACACTTTATCAAGAAAAATTTAACATGGGATCCTCCATTAAGATTGTGGCTCATTATATCATAGCCCACTCGGTCACGCGCAACACGACGCAAGCAGCACGAGCAGCTTGCATTGTCGAGTGCTGTGATCGAGTGGGCTATGATTATATAGAAAGTTCGTGGTTAGAATTTCTTCTCGTGAAGTCTAACTTTACGCATTGTTCTTGATAGCTTTTGTCCTAAGGGACATATGGAACAGTTCTATCTTGTCTCTTTTATATTAGAGAGCTGCACGGAACGGAATTTTTTCCGTTTTCCGCGGAGTCCGTTCCGTTCCGCCGGCTTAAAACGGAATCGGAAGAAAGAAAGATCTATATAACGGAAACGGATCGGAAACGGAAGAGCTAATGAAGGAGTTGTGGAAACGGAACGGAAACGGAAAAGGAAAAGCTAATGAACGTTTTTATGGAAACGGAACGGAAACGGAAAAGCTAATGAACGTTTTTATGGAAACGGAACGGAAACGGATGAGCTAATGAACGATTTTATGGAAACGGAACGGAAACGGATGAGCTAATGAACGATTTTATGGAAACGGAACGGAAACGGATGAGCTAATGAACGATTTTATGGAAACGGAACGGAAACGGAAGAGCTAATGAACGATTTTATGGAAACGGAACGGAAACGGATGAGCTAATGAACGATTTTATGGAAACGGATCGGAAACGGAAGAGCTAATGAACGATTTTATGGAAACGGAACGGAAACGGATGAGCTAATGAACGATTTTATGGAAACGGATCGGAAACGGATGAGCTAATGAACGATTTTATGGAAACGGAACGGAAACGGATGAGCTAATGAACGATTTTGTGGAAACGGATCGGAAACGGAAGAGCTAATGAACGATTTTATGGAAACGGAACGGAAACGGATGAGCTAATGAACGATTTTATGGAAACGGAACGGAAACGGATGAGCTAATGAACGATTTTATGGAAACGGATCGGAAACGGAAGAGCTAATGAACGATTTTATGGAAACGGAACGGAAACGGATGAGCTAATGAACGATTTTATGGAAACGGATCGGAAACGGATGAGCTAATGAACGATTTTATGGAAACGGAACGGAAACGGAAGAGCTAATGAACGATTTTATGGAAACGGAACGGAAACGGATGAGCTAATGAACGATTTTATGGAAACGGAACGGAAACGGAAGAGCTAATGAACGATTTTATGGAAACGGAACGGAAACGGATGAGCTAATGAACGATTTTATGGAAACGGATCGGAAACGGATGAGCTAATGAACGATTTTATGGAAACGGAACGGAAACGGATGAGCTAATGAACGATTTTGTGGAAACGGATCGGAAACGGAAGAGCTAATGAACGATTTTATGGAAACGGAACGGAAACGGATGAGGTAATGAACGATTTTATGGAAACGGAACGGAAACGGATGAGCTAATGAACGATTTTATGGAAACGGATCGGAAACGGAAGAGCTAATGAACGATTTTATGGAAACGGAACGGAAACGGATGAGCTAATGAACGATTTTATGGAAACGGATCGGAAACGGAAGAGCTAATGAACGATTTTATGGAAACGGAACGGAAACGGATGAGCTAATGAACGATTTTGTGGAAACGGATCGGAAACGGAAGAGCTAATGAACGATTTTATGGAAACGGAACGGAAACGGATGAGCTAATGAACGATTTTATGGAAACGGAACGGAAACGGATGAGCTAATGAACGATTTTATGGAAACGGATCGGAAACGGATCGGAAACGGAAGAGCTAATGAACGATTTTATGGAAACGGAACGGAAACGGATGAGCTAATGAACGATTTTATGGAAACGGAACGGAAACGGATGAGCTAATGAACGATTTTATGGAAACGGAACGGAAACGGATGAGCTATTGAACGATTTTGTGGAAACGGATCGGAAACGGAAGAGCTAATGAACGATTTTATGGAAACGGAACGGAAACGGATGAGCTAATGAACGATTTTATGGAAACGGAACGGAAACGGATGAGCTAATGAACGATTTTATGGAAACGGATCGGAAACGGAAGAGCTAATGAACGATTTTATGGAAACGGAACGGAAACGGATGAGCTAATGAACGATTTTATGGAAACGGATCGGAAACGGAAGAGCTAATGAACGATTTTATGGAAACGGATCGGAAACGGAAGAGCTAATGAACGTTTTTATGGAAACGGATCGAAAACGGATGAGCTAATGAACGATTTTATGGAAACGGAACGGAAACGGATGAGCTAATGAACGATTTTATGGAAACGGATCGGAAACGGATGAGCTAATGAACGATTTTATGGAAACGGAACGGAAACGGATGAGCTAATGAACGATTTTATGGAAACGGAACGGAAACGGATGAGCTAATGAACGATTTTATGGAAACGGAACGGAAACGGATGAGCTAATGAACGATTTTATGGAAACGGAACGGAAACGGATGAGCTAATGAACGATTTTATGAAAACGGAACGGAAACGGAAGAGCTAATGAACGATTTTATGGAAACGGAACGGAAACGGATGAGCTAATGAACGATTTTATGGAAACGGATCGGAAACGGAAGAGCTAATGAACGATTTTATGGAAACGGAACGGAAACGGATGAGCTAATGAACGATTTTATGGAAACGGATCGGAAACGGAAGAGCTAATGAACGATTTTATGGAAACGGAACGGAAACGGATGAGCTAATGAACGATTTTGTGGAAACGGATCGGAAACGGAAGAGCTAATGAACGATTTTATGGAAACGGAACGGAAACGGATGAGCTAATGAACGATTTTATGGAAACGGAACGGAAACGGATGAGCTAATGAACGATTTTATGGAAACGGATCGGAAACGGAAGAGCTAATGAACGATTTTATGGAAACGGATCGGAAACGGAAGAGCTAATGAACGATTTTATGGAAACGGAACGGAAACGGATGAGCTAATGAACGATTTTATGGAAACGGATCGGAAACGGATGAGCTAATGAACGATTTTATGGAAACGGAACGGAAACGGATGAGCTAATGAACGATTTTGTGGAAACGGATCGGAAACGGAAGAGCTAATGAACGATTTTATGGAAACGGAACGGAAACGGATGAGCTAATGAACGATTTTATGGAAACGGAACGGAAACGGATGAGCTAATGAACGATTTTATGGAAACGGATCGGAAACGGAAGAGCTAATGAACGATTTTATGGAAACGGAACGGAAACGGATGAGCTAATGAACGATTTTGTGGAAACGGATCGGAAACGGAAGAGCTAATGAACGATTTTATGGAAACGGAACGGAAACGGATGAGCTAATGAACGATTTTATGGAAACGGAACGGAAACGGATGAGCTAATGAACGATTTTATGGAAACGGATCGGAAACGGAAGAGCTAATGAAGGAGTTTCGGAAACGGAACGGAAAAAGGAAAAAAATATCTTATGGCTACGGAATTGAAACGGATCGGACACAGATATTTTGTTCTCTGCAGCTCTCTATTTTATATATTCTTATACGAACTATTCTCACAATCTCTTGGAAGTTGCATTTTTGCACGCGGGAATAAGCCTTTGATTCCTTCGTCGGGCCTTTGTTAAGGGCATAATAGGTAACATTATTGATTGAGGGTTTTTTTTTCGTCTCATGGAGAGCTTGTGTATAAGTCATTAATAGAGGCCTCCCCTACGTGTTAATAGACAGTGGTACTATTAATCCCAGCCAGATAAGGACCCCGAAATTGATTATATAAATATCCACCAGGGGATGTGTTAGGAAATTCTGATCTCCACGTATCCTAATTGGGATCAAGACTGATTTACTGGATTTAAGTAACTTCCATCAGTTCAATCTTTCTCTTTGTCTCTAACTAACCCGAGGGGCTACTCACTTCCCCAAAAAATGTACACCACATTTCTTATTTCCAAATATTTCCGATTTATTTCTATTATTTTTGTATTTCTTTATTTCCCGATATTTCCCCTAAAATTTCCAATATTTTCACGATATTTCCCTAAAATTTCCAATATTTCGATTATTCCTTCGTATTTCCAATATTTCCGATATTTCTCATTATTTCCCAATATTTCCGATATTTCTCATTATTTCCGATATTTCTCATTATTTCCCATTTATTTCCGATATTTCTCATTATTTCCTAATATTTCCGATATTTCTCATTATTTCCCATTATTTCCCAATATTTCTCATTATTTCCCAATATTTCCGGTATTTCTCATTATTTCCCATTATTTCCCAATATTTCTCATTATTTCCCATTACTTCCCAATATTTCTCATTATTTCCCAATATTTCCGGTATTTCTCATTATTTCCCAATATTTCCGATATTTCTCATAATTTTCCGATATTTCTCATAATTTCCCAATATTTCCGATATTTCTCATTATTTCTTAATATTTCCGATATTTCTCACTATTTCCCAATATTTCCCAATATTTCTCATTATTTCCGATATTTCTCATTATTTCCCAATATTTCCGATATTTCTCATTATTTCCCAATATTTCCCTATATTTCCGATATTTCTCAATATTACGATATTTCTCGAAATATTGAAATATATTTCTGAAGGCTTGTACACCATATTTCGTAAGTGGCTAGCCCCTCGAACTAACCAATAGGAGGGCTTTAATAACTCCAAATTAAGTAATGATTTGTGCAAATTCTATTCGGGGTTTGTGGTTTATCGGGTTTAATCAAAGAGAATATACCAAGAGGAGCGGAAGCTCTAGCATTTTTTGGTAGCCCTGAGTTTTAGGGTTCTAGTTCCGGTGAGTCACGTGATCGCGAAATTCGCGTCGTCTATTCCGTAGTCTGCTAAAGTAGGGTTAGCTTCCTTAAATCAGACAACGATGTCGTTAAAAAATGTTGAAGGTAAGTTAATAATACAAAAATATTACAATTTAAAAAATGTACTTTCTTTTCTCTCGAATACTATTTGAGCGCATTAATCAACCGTTCCGTAGCTTCTGTCAACACTAAGACTCGGCTCTAAAATTTTGTCGATATGCAGACGACATATTCTAACCAATGAGAGTTGTAGCGAATAAGCCAATCACGAGAAACCGGATGTAGTTCCCTAAAACTCAAAGCCACCAATTTTAAAAGCCTTGGCAAAGGCTAAAGCTTCCGCTCCTCTTGGTATATTCTCTTTGATATAACAGTATGGAGAACTTTGATGACAATCATATGATTCACAATCATTTGGTCGACCAAAGAAGCTAGCGAGGGGCTAGCCACTTACGAAATATGGATGGTGTACAAGCCTTAAGAAATATATTTCAATATTTCGAGAAATATCGTAATATTTGGAAATATAGGGAAATATCTGAAATATCGGGAAATATCGGAAATATTGGGAAATAATGAGAAATATCGGAAATATTGGGAAATAATGAGAAATATCGGAAATATTGGGAAATAATGAGAAATATCGGAAATATTGGGAAATAATGAGAAATATCGGAAATATTGGGAAATAATGAGAAATATCGGAAATATTGGGAAATAATGAGAAATATCGGAAATATTGGGAAATAATGAGAAATATCGGAAATATTGGGAAATAATGAGAAATATCGGAAATATTGGGAAATAATGAGAAATATCGGAAATATTAAGAAATAATGAGAAATATCGGAAATATTGGAAATACGAAGGAATAATGGAAATATTGGAAATTTAAGGGAAATATCGTGAAAATATTGGAAATTTAAGGGAAATATCGTGAAAATATTGGAAATTTAAGGGAAATATCGTGAAAATATTGGAAATTTTAGGAGAAATATCGGGAAATAAAGAAATACAAAAATAATAGAAATACTGAGAAATATTAGAAATACGAGGGAATAATGGAAATATTGGAAATTTAAGGAGAAATATCGGGAAAATATTGGAAATTTTAGGAGAAATATCGGGAAAATATTGGAAATTTAAGGAGAAATATCGGGAAATAAAGAAATACAAAAATAATAGAAATACTGAGAAATATTAGAAATACGAGGGAATAATGGAAATATTGGAAATTTTAGGGAAATATCGTGAAAATATTGGAAATTTTAGGAGAAATATCGGGAAATAAAGAAATACAAAAATAATAGAAATAAATTGGAAATATTTGGAAATAAGAAATCTGGTGTACATTTTTTGGGGAAGTGAGTAGCCCCTCGGAAGCTAGTGAGAAAGAGATCAAAACTTAAACTAAGATGTATGGAGCGGAGGGGCCTATCTCTATCATCCCCCCCTCTTCGTTATCGTACCGGTTCCCGGCCGGCGAAAAAAGGCGCCAAAAATTTTACCAAGTCTTTTTTTTTTTTTGACAATTAATAGAAATTCAATTAAATTTGGATTGAATAAGATTTAATTTACATTTAACTTTTGTTGGGGAGTAAAGAGTTATATCCGGTTTAGTTTAAATATAAGAGAATAGACTGATTTCAAAAAGCGTGTACCAAGGATAAATATAGGGTAGAGCGCGAGAATGGAAACCTCCGTCCAGTTCACTAGTCTGTGGAATGGTCAAGGTGCATATAAAAAACTGACACAGGGCCGCCTAACCGCCTTTGAAACCTATGTATTTTTTATATGCACCTTGACCATTCCACAGACTAGTGAACTGGACGGAGGTTTCCATTCTCGCGCTCTACCCTATATTTATCCTTGGTTCACGCTTTTTGAAATCGGTCTATAAGTAAATACCTGTAATTACGTTATTTAATTTTTATAAAACGCTTTAAGTCGATTAATTTAATCATTGATATCTTTAAGTACTTGTCAAAACCTTAAGGATTAATTACAAAACCCATTTTGAAGTAATCCATAACGCGAATTTAATTGGCCATCACTAAACGCGTCGTAATTGAAGTTTAATTGACTATAACTCTATAGAAACTAGCGTAATATAACGGGGATATATGAGTGGGATTTAATTATAATTAATAAAGCGGCGTTAGGCCTAACGTCGGTCGGTAAAGAAGCCAAAGTTTCAACGGAAGGAAGGAAGGAGACGCCGGTAGCGTTTGAGACACGCCGCGAAAAGCGTTTGCCGCGACGGGGTAACCGTTGGCGGAATGCCGGCGTGGGAAAAACTTTGTAAATCTTACCTCCTTTTATGAGGAGAAGTGTCAAATTTCGCGTCTCCAGTGGCCTTTTCCTTTTCTTGAACATTTTCGACGGCGACTTCGGCTTTTTCCGAACTCATGATGGTGTTTAATTTATTTCCAAAAAAACGCTGACAAACGAGAGCGACGCGAATACGCGACTTTCTTTGTTCGAAGTTCGGGCAAAAATGGCGCGGGGGCAACAATTATCGACTGGTCACCAAAGAGAATATACTCTCTTTGTGGTCACCAATCAAAAAACTTGGCCGGATACGTTTTTCGAAAGAGGCTACGGATTGGCTCCACTCGTCTCGAATTAAGCCTATTTTCCGAGACAGTGTATTAGTACGAGCCACTTGTAATTTAATTTTAGCGTTAACATTTTTAAAAGCAAATTTTCTCACCCTTCGCGTAGCGATGACAGCGCGTTACCAACCAAGCAGTGTTTCCACTCGAAGGTTAGGATTTTCGCCCATTTGAGTTGCAAAAGTGCTGTTTTTCGCCCCATCTATAGTAGATTTTCGCCGCGAAAAAATCCCGTAATTTTTTCTCTTTTTATTGGTCCAACCACAGCCCACTCTATAGGACTTGGGCTGCAAACGCTATGTAAAACCCGAATCAGAAATTTTCGCTTTTAATTTTCACATCTCATTTAAATTTCAAGAAATATGAACCAAATTTTTTAAAATAAGGGTCAAAAAATGGTCATGTTAAAAGCTGACTCCTTTCATTTTTCGAGCTAAAAAGCCGAAAATTCCTGATACGCGCTTTTACATAGGAAAAATTGTTTGATGGGGCTTTTATAGCGCGATGGAGTTGGCTGTGCTTGAGAGAAACACAAAGCGGGAGGTACTAATTTGCAGGACTTTTTTTTGCAAACTTTTTTTACAAACTTGCAGAACCTTCGAGTAACGTACCCCTCGAAAAGTTTGCAATTTCATACCCTAAATTGCAGGACCTTTTTTATAAACTTGCAGAACTTTATGTTTGCAATTCTACACCCTAATTTGCAGGATCTTTTTTCATCAACAAAGGTAAATAAGTTTGTTATCTTTAATTTTTTTTTAATTAAACAATAAAACAATGAAAATATAGGCCTTTAACAACGGAAGTTACCGAAATATTTCATTAGAATACATTTTGGAAGATTATTTTGAAACTCTTAAATGTTTGCTTTGAGTTATCAGTTATCTCGCTGGGATACCATTGACCTCCCGACTGACCGCCGTCAATCTAGCAGAATGGTATGCCAGCAGAATGAAAAAACCGAGTCTTAAATTCACCGCCGTCAATCTAGCAGAATGGTATGCCAGCAGAATGAAAAAACCGAGTCAAAAATTCTCCCAGACTCGCGACGGAAAAATTGCTTCAGACCTATGAAATAACTGTTTCTGGCAGAATACCAATTCGCCCTAACCCCCCCCCCCGAGACCTAACTAATGTAAATTCTACTCTTTTGCTCTTCGTACTCTTAATTGATACTGTAAAATGTTTCATTCGCACTCTAATTAATTAAATAATTAACTTTAAGTAAAAAGGGGGAATAACTCGGCCCCCTAACGGTGAATTTCCTTGAAACTTTCACCAATTAATCTACTCAAGCTTACAAATCGAATGAGCTATGCTTTATTACTGTAAAATGTTTCATTCGTGCGCTAATTAATTAATTAATTTTAAGTAAAAAGGGGGAATAACTCGGCCCCCTAACAGTGAATTTCCTTGAAACTTTCACCAATTAATCTACTCAAGCGTACAAATCGAATGAGCAATGCCTCATTACTGTAAAATGTTTCATTCGTGCGCTAATTAATTAATTAACTTTAAGTAAAAAGGGGAAATAACTCGGCCCCCCAACGGTGAATTTCCTTGAAACTTTCACCAATTAATCTACTCAAGCTTACAAATCGAATGAGCTATGCTTCATTACTGTAAAATGTTTCATTCGTGCGCTAATTATTTAATTAACTTTAAGTAAAAAGGGGGAATAACTCGGCCCCCCAACGGTGAATTTCCTTGAAACTTTCACCAATTAATCTACTCAAGCTTACAAATCGAATGAGCTATGCTTCATTACTGTAAAATGTTTCATTCGTGCGCTAATTAATTAATTAATTTTAAGTAAAAAGGGGGAATAACTCGGCCCCCTAACAGTGAATTTCCTTGAAACTTTCACCAATTAATCTACTCCAGCGTACAAATCGAATGAGCAATGCCTCATTACTGTAAAATGTTTCATTCGTGCGCTAATTAATTAATTAATTTTAAGTAAAAAGGGGGAATAACTCGGCCCCCAACGGTGAATTTCCTTGAAACTTTCACCAATTAATCTACTCAAGCTTACAAATCGAATGAGCAATGCCTCATTACTGTAAAATGTTTCATTCGTGCGCTAATTAATTAATTAACTTTAAGTAAAAAGGGGGAATAACTCGGCCCCCCAACGGTGAATTTCCTTGAAACTTTCACCAATTAATCTACTCAAGCTTACAAATCGAATGAGCTATGCTTCATTACTGTAAAATGTTTCATTCGTGCGCTAATTAATTAATTAACTTTAAGTAAAAAGGGGGAATAACTCGGCCCCCAACGGTGAATTTCCTTGAAACTGTCACCAATTAATCTACTTAAGCTTACAAATCGAATGAGCTATGCTTCATTACTGTAAAATGTTTCATTCGTGCGCTAATTAATTAATTAACTTTAAACAAACTATTATTTGTTGTGAAAATACATGAGACAAAATACATGTATGTTTGATAGGGGTTGAATTTACTAATTATGAACCGTTTTTGTTATAAAATTGAAGCCAATCACATAAAAGATTTATAAATGTTTTAGCAAATAT
The DNA here is from genome assembly GCA_019434445.1 of Phalangium opilio. NCBI lineage: Eukaryota > Metazoa > Arthropoda > Arachnida > Opiliones > Phalangiidae > Phalangium > Phalangium opilio. The sequence goes on from JAEQBA010002855.1 coordinate 134,954, forward strand.
TACAGACATGTTAAGCTATTTAGATATTTGCTGTTTTACATCAACGAGGGAACCCATTTTCGATGTTGTGAAGCATGCATACTCATCACTCATCATTACAATTCTAAGCTCGTACTCAAGCTATGAGCTGCACGGTACCAAATCTCCAAGATATTAATGCTGTGGTAATTTAGGTCGTCGTAATATTCGCAATACTTATGTGGACACTCATTTAAACAGAGCTGTGATGGAAAAGCAAAGGCCAGAAGAAAGATAGTCAAGCTCCAGCAATGTTTTATTTCATTTACACTAACATTTGAAAGATTGAAAAGAAAACATCTAGCATAAAATTTACCTTATTAATTAGTAAATTCATGGTTGAGCTTATAAACTTGGTTCATTGCTGGGAAGGAACTTTGAACAAATTCATTCTTGCCAACCATTAGCATGTTTTCATCAAAAGTATTATAATTATAGCGTAAGTAAATTTATTCAAGTACAGAAACTTTCACTATTTTTCTCTTTAAGGTAATCAAACGGCTTAACCTAAAAAGTGATAACTACGCAAAAAAACGGAACACTAGTCTCTTTTGAAAACATGTTTACTGTTGGTTACATGCGCGTTCTTCGCAAAATACCGAGGTTTTCAGGCTCTCCAGTTTTGGGGAACTTATCTTGTTTACAAGTGATGAACCACCATCATAACACGTTGTTTACACAAATAAACCTCAACGGTAGAAAAATACGGGACGTGTGTTTCTTCCGGGAAAACTGCTTTTCACGGTTTTCATGGCTAATTGGAGAAGTAAAGGAAGTAGCTCTGGTGGTTGTTACCTTGACGTCACATGAACGTCATGTCTTTTCATAACACGAAATTAGCTCAGCCAGGCTTGAGAAATAACAATTAACTATAAAAAAACGAGTTTTGCTTCGCAGTCCTTAAAAACTGCATATATACACAATCCTTTGCGAAACAAGGTCACTTTTTCAAACCCACAAAGGGCCAGGAATTAGAAATTATTATATGTATTGCAGTTTAATCAATATGGGAAATTTGGTTTTAATTGCGTAGTTCAAAAATTTGTTATGATTAGAAATTTTACAACAAAAACTGGTATAAATGTGGAGTTTCGGAACAAACGGTTAAAATCAAGGACAATGATGAGTCGAGTTCAAATTGAAGTTTAAAACTCATACAGGCTGTAACAACACGCATATAAGAACCCCTATTCTGATTCCTGAATGTATGATAACGACACTGCTTTTAAAGCCACAAATAAGAATGATGGATCTCATTTTAGGAGTAGCAAAGCGACATTTTAGTCGAAATAAATGTTCTTCTTATCTGTTCCACCCTGAATAATTAAAATGCTAAAAGCTCATTTTGAATTTGTTCACCTTAATTATTTGACATGGATACGTTTCTACGAGAACAGATTTTATACGATTTCATACATGAAAATCTGAGCTCCCTTTATCTTGGGATTTTCTTAATGGAGGGATAGTGCAAAATTTAAAGCATTTCTGGACTTTTTTCTCAGTATATGAGAGGTTTTCATCTCCCCCCACCCCCCGCTGGATAGAAGAAATCGAAAATCACCTTCCATGACATATTAGAAAACTATACGAGTTTAATAAAAAAGTCTTTAGTCGAGGGTTAGTTATGGCACACGAATTGATTCCTAATAGAAACAATAGGTTTAGAGCGGTTAAGGAAAAGTGGGAAAAAACTCCTGAAAAGGTTAGGGAAGAAGCATGCGATAGGTCCAAAGGGGTATACCAACAGCCTCCACGTAAAAAGCCCAATTTGAAACGTGCCAAATCAAACACCACAACTAATAGTGGGGAATTTCTATTAGTAAGCTCTGAACCGAAACAAAAGATATTTAGAAAGACTGCTCTCTATAGCTTAGGAAAAAGGGAGTTGGAAATTTTGCGAGGGACATCTTTTTTCTTTGACAGTATGCTAATAGGTTATCTAGATCTTCTAAAAATTAAATATCCAGGGTTCATACGAAATTTCCAAACCCAATTTCCCTGATATTTCCAGGTTTTCCAGAGTACTTCTTATAAATTTCCAGGTGCATTTTTTGCATTGGAGGAGTGTTATAATTTCAAATAGGGTAACCAGACTATACCTACAACCACATTATATAGGCTCATGCCTCTGTGGTTGCCAGTAGCTTTGGTTACGAAATAAATATTATATGTTTACCATTCTTTGTTAGGTTATAATAGACAGTACCAAAATACAGAATTCCAGACACCAGGGCTGATACTCACTCATACGCTCAATTTTAGTTGAATAAGTGACTAATTAATTTAGAAATAGTAAGCAAAAAGTGACTAAATAGGGGCAAATTAAGCCGAATTAAGCTATAAAAAAGGGCCACTTGAAATTAAATGTTGTCAGAGATGACCGATTTAAAAGATATTTTGAAGGTTAGTGTCGTAATTTAGCCCAATATATGGTCTTAGATATTTCCAGTCAAAGGAAAGATCACCTTATAAAAGGTCTACGGCGAAATTCAATTACAGAATTCAAAGCAATTGATGCCGTTTTAAATCAAAAACAAAACATTCATTTGAACTGGATTCATTTTAAATAATAAGTTAAACATTTGCTGAGCGAGCGAAGCGAGCTCCACGATTTTGGGGTTTGATCAACTTTGATCTCGCTATTTTTGCGTTTAGACCGTCATAAGACTATTTTTTCGTGCACCAAATTAGATTATGGGTCCCACTGAAGTATATTTGTTTCACTTTATTTAATTTCCCTGATTTTTTGGAAAAAAAATTAATTTTCCCTAATTTTTCGAAGAAATTTTCGTTTTCCCTGATATTTCCCTGATTTTTTTCCTCTACACCAATTTCCCTGATATTTCCAGGTTTTCCCTGTTTTCCATGTTCGTATGAACCCTGAATATCCTACATTCGAATTTGAATCACATGATTTCTACAGCCACATAAAACGAGTGCTATCAGTAAGTCCCGCGCGGAGCACAGTCTGTCTAGAGAGGGCTTTTGAAAAGTTGCAGTGCAAGAAGCTATATTTAATACTAATTCAAGGAAGCGCTCACTTCTTTATGATAGGTTTTAAGGTCTTAGAAACTGATTATCTAACCATTGAACTTAGTGTTTATGATCCTTTAGGGGATTTCAATCCAACTCCAAAAACTCTTAAAAAAACAGTTTCGGGTAATTATAGGGGGAAACATTCCGAAGAAATAGAAAACATTACAGACGCTTTCAATCTAGCTACAGGGAACATTAAACCAGTTTGGTTAGTAAATTCGGCAGATAATAATTTTCCAAAACAAAGTAACGGTTATGACTGCGGGCCAATAACATGTTTGTACGCAAAATGGTTAGTTGCAGGTTACCCTGGGAAAGAAAAGGCAACAAATGACATATTAATCTGTAGGGAAATTTATAAAATAGATATAGAAAGCTGTAAAAGATTACATAATTAACCCATAAACCGGTACAGCGTCTAAGATATAAGACACCCATATTAGGCTTGGGATCCTAAACTTAAGAAACCCAAATTAGGCTTGGGATCCAAGACTTAAGAAACCCAAATTAGGCTTGGGATCCTAGACTAAAGAAACCCACCCCTGGCTAGCCTTGCATGGCTATCGGGCGTGGCCCCTAGGCGATGGGGTTGCCAATTCTTCACAGAACTGGTAGTGGCACAGCCACCATGGACCAAAGCAAGGACTATATTTAAAGGGTTCCACATCCATAAGTCACTTTGTCAGGGTGTAATCGTGTTACCTACTTAACCTGTACTAGGTGAAACTAATTGGTTAATATAAATAAAATAGTTGTTTTAATCATCTGTACAACATCTGTACCAAAGTATAACTAAAAAAGCAGGATAAACACTTTTACAGGGGCTACGGGTTTCAATGTAGGTTTCCCTCACCCTATAGGCTGTCTTGTCCCGACAGAAAATATTTATTTTGTATTCCGCAACCATAAGGGTAACAAATTGAAAAGGGGAAATTTATAAGAAATAATTCATTGCGTATCAAAAGAGACCGGGTAATAATTTCTATGTGGTCTTTGAGGTGGACCACTGTTTTCATTCGTAAACAAACTAGTTTTAAGTTTCCATTGCAACAGTTACTTAGTCGAACGCCGGAAATAAAAATGTGAGAATTCAACATATTATTTTCAAAAAGTAATTATGTTTAAACAGTTCAGATAAAGAAACTAAATTTATACTAAATTTCTTTCCTTAAGGTTCAGCGACTTATTAGTTACAGCCAAAGTTTCTTCTACGAGGCGAGTAGGGAAATCTTACAAAGAAGAAAGTTCCAGTTACGAAGTGATGGAAAACGCCAAAAAATGGGAGATGTTAAAATCAACTATTCTTAAACCATGGATTTATAATAGAAGCTTACGCTTCCTGGATATTCCACTGTAGCCTTCAGTAAGGCATTTTGATTTTAAACACATTTATGTCATAAAATTCGCGCGCGTGGGGACTGGGGGGCTGATGACGTAGAAATTGAGGCAAACTTTTTTCTCTCGGCGCGCGTGCACGCGCGCTTTTCTAAAAATTGTTTCGCGCGCGCTATTAAAAGTTAAAACTCAAGCGCGTGAAAAACTTCCACCCCCCCTCTGAATTTGCCTCAAATTCTACGTCACAAACGCGCCTGCCAGGCTGGTACTAGCTCGCGCCAGTTCAGATGAGGAATAAATGTTGTGCGCGTTTTAAGGCGAGTGGAATATCCAGGAAGCGTAAGCTTCTATTATAAATCCATGCTTAAACTAACTGCTTATAAAACAAATTTCTGTAATGAGTAAAAATCAATTCATAGTTTGTATGAAAAGGAATACACAGCATTGCCGCATAAACTAAAAATATGCCGATAATTTAAAATAAATATATTCGAGATATTCAGCCTTTTGTCCCCTTTGATTAACATTCATTAATCAGAGTCCGAATGAAACATTTTACAGTAATGAGGCATAACCCCTTCGATTTGTAAGCTTGAGTGGAATAAATGACGTAAGTTTCAAGGAAATTCACCGTTGGGGGGCCGAGTTATTCCCCCTTTTTACTTAAAGTTAATTAATTAATTAGCGCACGAATGAAACATTTTAGAGTAATGAGGCATGGCTCATTCGATTTGTACGCTTGAGTAGATTAATTGGTGATAGTGTCAAGGAAATTCACCGTTGGGGGGCCGGGTTATTCCCCCTTTTTACTTAAAGTTAATTAATTAATTAGCGCACGAATGAAACATTTTACAGTAATGAGGCATTGCTCATTCGATTTGTACGCTTGAGTAGATTAATTGGTGAAAGTTTCAAGGAAATTCACCGTTAGGGGGCCGAGTTATTTCCCCTTTTTACTTAAAATTAATTAATTAATTAGCGCACGAATGAAACATTTTACAGTAATGAGGCATGGCTCATTCGATTTGTAAGCTTGAGTAGATTAATCGGTGAAAGTTTCAAGGAAATTCACCGTTAGGGGGCCGAGTTACTCCCCCTTTTTACTTAAAATTAATTAATTAATTAGCGCACGAATGAAACATTTTACAGTAATGAAGCATAGCTCATTCGATTTGTAAGCTTGAGTAGATTAATTGGTGAAAGTTTCAAGGAAATTCACCGTTGGGGGGCCGAGTTATTCCCCCTTTTTACTTAAAGTTAATTAATTAATTAGCGCACGAATGAATCATTTTACAGTAATGAAGCATAGCTCATTCGATTTGTAAGCTTGAGTAGATTAATTGGTGAAAGTTTCAAGGAAATTCACCTTTAGGGGGCCGAGTTATTTCCCCCCTTTGTTTAAATTTAATTAATTAATTAGCGCACGAATGAAACATTTTACAGTAATGAGGCATGGCTCATTCGATTTGTAAGCTTGAGTAGATTAATTGGTGAAAGTTTCAAGGAAATTCACCGTTGGGGGGCCGAGTTATTCCCCCTTTTTACTTAAAGTTAATTAATTAATTAGCGCACGAATGAATCATTTTACAGTAATGAAGCATAGCTCATTCGATTTGTAAGCTTGAGTAAATTAATTGGTGAAAGTTTCAAGGAAATTCACCTTTAGGGGGCCGAGTTATTTCCCCCCTTTGTTTAAATTTAATTAATTAATTAGCGCACGAATGAAACATTTTACAGTAATGAGGCATGGCTCATTCGATTTGTAAGCTTGAGTAGATTAATTGGTGAAAGTGTCAAGGAAATTCACCGTTGGGGGGCCGAGTTATTCCCCCTTTTTACTTAAAGTTAATTAAATAATTAGCGCACGAATGAAACATTTTACAGTAATGAGGCATGGCTCATTCGATTTGTAAGCTTGAGTAGATTAATTGGTGAAAGTTTCAAGGAAATTCACCGTTAGGGGGCCGAGTTACTCCCCCTTTTTACTTAAAGTTAATTAATTAATTAGCGCACGAATGAAACATTTTACAGTAATGAAGCATAGCTCATTCGATTTGTAAGCTTGAGTAGATTAATTGGTGAAAGTTTCAAGGAAATTCACCGTTGGGGGGCCGAGTTATTCCCCCTTTTTACTTAAAGTTAATTAATTAATTAGCGCACGAATGAAACATTTTACAGTAATGAGGCATTGCTCATTCGATTTGTACGCTTGAGTAGATTAATTGGTGAAAGTTTCAAGGAAATTCACTGTTAGGGGGCCGAGTTATTCCCCCTTTTTACTTAAAATTAATTAATTAATTAGCGCACGAATGAAACATTTTACAGTAATGAAGCATAGCTCATTCGATTTGTAAGCTTGAGTAGATTAATTGGTGAAAGTTTCAAGGAAATTCACCGTTAGGGGGCCGAGTTATTCCCCCTTTTTACTTAAAGTTAATTAAATAATTAGCGCACGAATGAAACATTTTACAGTAATGAGGCATGGCTCATTCGATTTGTAAGCTTGAGTAGATTAATTGGTGAAAGTTTCAAGGAAATTCACCGTTAGGGGGCCGAGTTATTCCCCCTTTTTACTTAAAGTTAATTATTTAATTAATTAGAGTGCGAATGAAACATTTTACAGTATCAATTAAGAGTACGAAGAGCAAAAGAGTAGAATTTACATTAGTTAGGTCTCGGGGGGGGGGGGTTAGGGCGAATTGGTATTCTGCCAGAAACAGTTATTTCATAGGTCTGAAGCAATTTTTCCGTCGCGAGTCTGGGAGAATTTTTGACTCGGTTTTTTCATTCTGCTGGCATACCATTCTGCTAGATTGACGGCGGTCTCCGAACGAGGAGAGGCAGTGAATTAGCCCGGCCTCCTTTACGTCTCCCTTCTATTCTGAAAGGGGGACTGGGACTATGGCGAGCGAATACTTAGGCACCCTAGTAAACTTGATATCGCTTCTTGCTAATACTACTACTACAATTATGCTCGTACCGCTTTTATATCCTATCCCTCTCTCTCCTGGATACTGATAAAAGATTAATGCATTAAAAAAATACAAGAAGCTTCAGAATGTCATCATTGGGTTCCTTTGAATAATCTTCAAAAGTTGCGCTTATACGTGTAAATCTAATTCTTCGAACGGGCTTCTATAGCGCGAGCAGCTTGCGTCGTGTTGCGCGTGATCGAGTGGGCTATGGCTCAGCGCTCGGGGTAAAAGTGGTTGGAGCGATGGAGGGGAGGACGTCAACTGTATGTCCCCATTTTACAGAGATTGTAGCCGTTCGCCGCCTCTATACTGATCTCATTTGGGTTAGACCACTTAGACGTTAGACCACCCAAAGAGAGTATAGGGGAGGAGTGGAAAGAGGGGCAAAACTTGTCTCGCTTTTCTACCGCGCATCTTCAATGCGCAGTACCGAGGCATTTCCGTTTGAGACATTAAATGGTATCGTAGGTGGCGCTATTGAGCCGGAAACTCCCTCGTACCGCTAGCCTTGCCGCTAGTATAATTTAAGCGAGACATAACTATTTACGCTTGTGGAGCGGGGGAGCTTCCACTCCTCCCTTATATTCTCTTTGGACCACCCTTCTGGGTTGAGTGTGTATGTTGGGAAGCGTAACTCTGGTTGGCATTGGCAGATGATCGTGGTGGTCTTGAGGTTGCCTCGTTCCGAAGGAAAACTATAGTATTTAAGTGAATTCAAACACTGAGAGTGTTTTAGCAACTACGACCAATCGATGTTAAAGTCTTTGAGTACATTAACGACGAATTAATCGCGCGAGCATTTACGTAACGCGACTCCGCCAGACGTATCTACTTCACCGTAAACATTTCTAAAATTTAGAAAAGGTCAGTAAAACGTTAAGAAATTTTAATCAGTTTAATTGAAGTGAAAATTGTTTTGAAAACACGCCGTCAAATAATTATTTCTAAAATATAAGTTCTAAAATAAGTTTTATTTGTGCCTTTGCTGCACTCGACTAAAATTATATTGATCTACCTCAACATAGCCCACTTGATCACGCTGGCTGCACGCGCTATAGAAGCCCGCTCAATCGACCCTAAAAATGAGAATAACATAGGTTCGGTCTAAAATTCAAACCCGTCTGGTTTTAACATGGGCCTCTATGGGAGGGGACCAGTTTTTTCAACGTTTTTGACAATATTAGTGCATCTATTGGTTCAAATCTCTTGAATTTTTAATGAGACGTGTATTGAAAGGTTTGATATTATCCTGTAAAATTTAAAGTCTTCAGCTATAATAGTTTTTTTTATAAAAAATAAAAATCATCACATAGTAGAGAAATTGAAGGGGCAAAATTCTATACTATGTGATGGTTTTTATTTTTTATAAAAAAAACTATTATAGCTGAAGACTTTAAATTTTACAGGATAATATCAAACCTTTCAATACACGTCTCATTAAAAATTCAAGAGATTTGAACCAGTAGATGCACTAATATTGTCAAAAACGTTGAAAAAACTGGTCCCCTCCCATAGAGGCCTATGTTAAAACCAGACGGGTTTGAAAGTTTAGACCGAACCTATGTGACGCGCCGTATTCGCGAGTTAACATGTAAAAATAATCGTTTGGACGGGCTTCTAGAGCGCGTGCAGCCAGCGTGCGTGATCAAGTGGGCTATGACCTCAACCGCGTGTCGCTCTCGTAAAAACGTTAATATTTTGTGAAGTGGCCAATCATTCTATGGAAAATGTCGAAATGTTTACCAATATCCCTCGACTGATAAGGCCAAAACGTTAAGGAGGGTCGCGGCTGGAGTGTGTTTTTAGAGATAGCCTTCGCTTCAGAGTTGCCAGATGGGCGGTTTACCGCCCAAATTGGGCTTCTTTTCGATCTATGTAGCGGGAAAAAAATGGTTGGGCGGAAGGCGGTTTTTTGGGCTGGTAAGGTTTCTGCCGGCGGTAAGCACAATCACGCCGCATTTTTAGCATTGGAAGGTTTACAAAGTTAGTTTAGGGATTCTACTCGTCGAAAAATCGAAAATCTAATAAAAAATTAACACATTTTTAAGCTAAGAAGTTAATACCGTAGTCTCCTCTCGACAGTGTATCAGGGAAAGTACTGTAACTAAACAAGTTTATGATATTACCATCTATAAAATATGTTTATATTGTAAGTTAATAACCTGGCTTATTGTTAAAAAGACTTTCTGTATTGGGCGGAAATTGGGCGCTTTTTTGCGGAAATTGGGCGCTTTTTTTGCGGAAATTGGGCGCTTTTTTGCGGAAATTGGGCGCTTTTTTGCGGAAATTGGGCGCTTTTTTGCGGAAATTGGGCGCTTTTTTGCGGAAATTGGGCGCTTTTTTGCAAAAACAAAATTTTTGTTTGGGCGGTAATTTGGGCTGATTTCCGCTTGGGTTGGGCGAGATCTTCAAAACTGATTTGGCAACTCTGCTTCGCTTTATCGCTCTAATGTTTGGTTGTTTTTGGATTCCATATCTTAGGCTTGATGAGAGATTGTCCTGAAAGTTCGCGTTGGAGCTAGTTGGTACTGGTGACCCGGCGTCGCCATGTTGCGTCCCCGGAATCTTACAAAGAATGGGTGCAACGATTAGCAGTTTTTTTCAGTCCGGAGGACATTTACTGTCCTCTGGAATTTCCGACACAACACGCCACGTTGTCCTAGCCTTATTGGAGGAACTCAGAGCCCATGAGGACTCGCAATCGCACATTCATTGGTCAACCATCGAGGGGTTTCTCGCGAACATACCCAAAGTAAGTCTCTGATCTTTTGACCTTTTGACCCTTAACTTTACCCAAGGACGTTTAGAAGTTAGATTGTAATCGTCCTGATTTCCTCACCTGCCGTACGTTGTACGTCCCCTTCTTTATTTGACCCACATCTTGTCTGCCTGGTTAAGTGAAATTGGGCATAACTTTCCCAATATTTCTTTAAAAACATGACCTTAGACCGAGGGGTCCGTCATTGCCAAAAAATCGCGTACGCTCGGGGGGGGGGAATCCAAAAACAAATCCAAAATTCCAGTGAAAATAAATTCAAAAAGGATTTTGTATTTTTTGAAAAATCCGAAGATCTTTCAAAAGTTTCAAAATATATAAAATTATGCAAAAAATCCAAAAATCCAGAAAAAAATCCAAAAATCCAGAAAAAAATCCAAAAATACCGAAAATCTTTTAGAAATCCAAAGTAACATGTTAAATCCGGAAGTGTGTTCGAATTTTTTTAGAAATCCAAAATTTTGTGAAAATCCACAAAAAATCCAAAATTTTGTGAAAATCCACAAAAAAAATCCAAAATTTTGTGAAAATCCACAAAAAAATCCAAAATTTTGTGAAAATCCACAAAAAAATCCAAAATTTTGTGAAAATCCACAAAAAAAATCCAAAATTTTGTGAAAATCCACAAAAAAATCCAAAATTTTGTGAAAATCCACAAAAAAATCCAAAATTTTGTGAAAATCCACAAAAAAATCCAAAATTTTGTGAAAATCCACAAAAAAAATCCAAAATTTTGTGAAAATCCACAAAAAAATCCAAAATTTTGTGAAAATCCACAAAAAATCCAAAATTTTCAAATTCACAAATCCAGGATTGTCAGACGATAAAAATTACAGTTAAAAATACAAAATCCTAAAAAAAAATACGAAATCCCAAAACAAATTACGAAATCCCGAAAAAATACAAAATCCCCGAAAAAATACAAAATCCCGAAAAAAAAAAAACAAAATCCCGAAAAAAAATACAAAATCCCGAAAAAAAAATACAAAATCCTAAAAAAAAAAACAAAATCCCAAAACAAATTACGAAATCCCGAAAAAATACAAAATTCCCGAAAAAAAAAAATACAAAATCCCGAAAAAAAATACAAAATCCTAAAAAAAATACGAAATTCCAAAAGAAATTACGAAATCCCGAAAAAATACAAAATCCCTGAAAAAATACAAAATCCCGAAAAAAAATACGAAATTCCATGAAGAAATTCAAAAATACAACAGTTTTTTTGAAAATCCTACTGGATTTTGGATTTTTATAAAAAATTGACAAATCCATATAAATAAAAAATATACGTAAAAATCCATAAAAATCCGAGGGATTTAAAAATCCCGTACGTTTTTTTTTCGAATGACGGACCCCTCGCCTTAGACGCAGTATAAAAGAGTATTTTGCGACTTTTAAGTGAATAGTTTTGATAGGTTAGGGGCGTCATTAAGCTAGCCCTTCGCGGTTGACTGGATTTTATAAAAACTGAAACCAACGTCACAACAAAAGTGGCGTGATTACCGCCGTGATTCCTACATCTTTCCTCTTGCCACAGAGACACAATCAGGGTTCATACAACTTTTGGAAAACAAATTTCCCTGAGATTTCCAGGTTTTTCCCCATATACTTCCCTGAGTTTTCCAGGTTTTTCCCGTATATGGAGTATCCTATGGAGCAAATATTAACGAAGGAGAGGAGGGGGCAAATAGGACTATAACATACTCAAAGGACATCCCCGTATCTCTAATAGAACCAGAGTTATGAGCCTCCAAAGTATAGTGTAATGTTAATCCTATGGAGGGAATGTTCACGAACATTTTGCTTAATTACTCGGTCCCTGTTTGTCGTAGCCCTATGTTCTTAGTATCCTTGGATGGGGGACAAATTGGACTATAACATACTCAAAGGACATCCCCGTATCTCTAATATAACCAGAGTTATGGGCCTCCAAAGTTTAGTGTAATGTTAATCCTATATAGGGGGGGGATGTTCACGAACATTTTGCTTAATTACTCGGCCCCTGCTTGACGCAAATTTCCCAGATTTCCCTGAATTTTACTAAAAATTAGAAATTTCCCTGAGTTTTCCCTGAGGTTTTTGTCAACTATTTATTTCCCTGATATTTCCAGGTTTTCCCTGTTTTCCAGGTTTGTATGAACCCTGCACAATGGTTATTGTTCAATTTAACCGAAGTATGTTGTTGATCAACCACTTAGCCCATATCTAAGGATAGGGTCACGCGGACATGTTGACATAATAACTTTACAATATGTTGTGGTTGTTCAAGGTTACTCTAGAAAAATACACTATTGGTGGTTGTTCTTTTACATTTTTAAATAGTCCATAGTACAGAAGCCCGAATTGTAATAGAAATAGTTACGTTCTAAGAGCTTTAATTATTTGGTTATAATCACCTGGCTCGCCAGTATTAAAAAGTTAGAAATTGAAATAGGGCAGCGAGAGTGTAACCAGGGAGAGAAAGGGAGATGCCGCCTAATGCTAACAGAACTCGTATCTAGCGGGAAGGGGTTGAAAACGGGGGTAAGAAATACTATGTTCTCTCTCCCTGGGTCATTCGGTGGATCATTGAGCATGCGCGAAGTGACATCACGAATAGTTCCAACATGAGATAAAAAATTTGGATTTTGCGCAGTAGAGCTCGCGGTGGCCCGGGCGATACTACCCCCGTTGGCTGGGAAATTTACTTCCCCCACCCAAAAGAGAGACACCTCGCGCTATTCACGCGGCATCTCCCTTTCTCTCCCTGGTTATAATCACCTGGCTCGCCAGTATTAAAAAGTTAGAAATTGAAATAGGGCAGCGAGACTGTGTAACCGCCCCAGTTTGTTACGTGACCGAAAAAGCGGTTTTAAACGTGTTACGTTCGCCAGGGAATTTTTCTATTGATACAGGGAAACTTTTACATTGATTAGCTAGTTGATATCGACTAATTTTTCTCGGGGTATTTAAAGGAATAGCGACGTGATTTAAAAATTATCCCAAATCTAAAGAAAACCTTACTTTTTTGAGAGTTTAAACTCTTCTGATTCCAAAAATATGCTTGAATAATATTTAAATTTGAGGGAAAACACAGAAAAAACACTTTGAAAACTTGAAATTTGGGGGACAAAGGCAAATTTGCGGAGAAGATTTTTGGCGGGTTTTTCTCCTTGATACGTCACTCACGGCATCTCGCGGAAAAGCCAAGCGCGAGACTCCCGAGTCTACTAATGCCGCGTGAATCTGAATAAAATAGGCTTAACACTTAGGCTGAGACACTAACAGGCGCGTCACGTGAGCGACATCTAGAGTGAAAGTTTCTCCTTACTACGTCATCAAACGAAAGAAAATTCAACTAGGCCTTTTCCAAACACAAAACTTTGATTGCAATTTAATAAATTGCTACGAAACCAAATACAAAAGTAAACATATCACAATAAACTAGATTTTTCAAGGATTTTTTTCGCATTTTAAGTTTGTGGGTGAAGAAAATTATGTCACTAACACTTTAAGTAAATATTATTTTCCTCGTGGAACTAATTCGCGTGAATAATTGAGGAATTTTACAATAAACTGAGTAATTGAAAGAGATTACTTATGTTTTTGCAGGGTGAAAACATTCTGGCCGTCAATGGCCCGGATGGCTATAACCTCCTTCAACGCGCCATCGGCTTCAATTGCGTCGAATTGGCAAGATGGATCGTTAACCGCGGTTGCGATGTCAACAGGGGTTCTTGCAGTCTTCCCTTACACATGGCGTCGTTGCACGGCACGGAGGAAATCGTCGAAATCCTATTGAAACACGGGGCTCGCGTCGACGTAGAATCGCGAATGTGTTTCCCCGGTCCTCACAATCCCAACTGCGAGTTGAGGAGCACCGTACCATCAGCCGGCGGCATCCCTGACAAGGCCTCTGAAAAGATGCAATCCTCCGAGTATTACGCGATCGACGGTGATCGCGTCAACATATTAGAAATCTTGTTAGCGCAAAGCGAGGATAATTGGTTACCTTGGCAACAGAAACATCCATTGTTGCACTTGGCCTGCGCTAGAGGTGCTTGGAATTGCGCGCGCTTCTTGGTCGCCGAGAGATACGACAAGGTCAACCAATGTTACGACGAATACTACCCAATTCATCAAGCCTCGCTACAAGATATGAAATTCCTTAAGTTACTTCTGCGGTACGGCGCCGACGTTACGGTTCGAACGGCCACCCAACAGATGACCGTCCTCCACGTAGTCTTACTCTTGGGGAAAAAGTCAGCGGACGATACCTTGGCAACCATCAAGGTTTTATTGGAACAGGGATGTCGGGAACTGATAAACGAGCCCGACAGCTTGGGTAACACGCCGTTGCACGCTCTGATCGTCAGATACGCTATTGAAGAGAGTCGGTACGGGTACGATCACGAGCCACGTCCTTGGACAAAGTGGGATATGCTTCGGCTGACCTTGTATTTAATCCAAAACGGGGCAAGTCCCAGTATAAATCATCAAGGAAATAGCGCCTTGGCCTGCGTTTTGCGTCACGTCAGAGACTGGGAATTCCGATACGAGCTTCTCGACATGTTGCTACAGAACGGAGGTAACCCGAACTGCGTGGGTCGCGACGGTTCGGTCCCGTTGATGGTTTGCCTGGTTCCTCTTATTAACAAGGATCCATTACATTGTCTGACGCATACCAAGAAGGTCTTTTATCTCAATTCCGTCAGGCTCTTGTGCAAGTACGGAGCCAATCCTAACTGCGCGTCCAGAAGTAACTTGACGCCGTTACACGTTCTAGTCTTCACAGCCAGCGAGTACATCATCATTAACCGCGAAGAGGAAAAGGCCAACGCTTTCGCTTTCATCCGCCAGCTTCTAGTCGTCCTTTTGCAACATGGTTTGGATCCGAACGTCGGTTTCTCTCAGAGAACCCAACATATTCTCTTCGCCTTGATGGACATGGTTCAAAACGCTCGCGTACCGAGCGACCTCGACTACGTTTATCAACTCACTTTGACTCTCTTGCAATATGGAGCTGGTCCGAATGTCAGCATAAGTACTACGGAGCCCATGATTTGTCATTCGCAAAGTTCCGTCTTTCTTAAGCGATCTTCGAATCAAGTAAGGCAGCAGACCATTCCGCTTTGAGCTAAACGCCATGATTTTTACTTTTGCGCTCTTTAGAGCTAGCGAAAGTATTGTTCCGACCCTTGCTGGCAGGCTGGGCGCCTTTTCTATCCCCGTTTCCCCCTTTTTTCGCGTACACGGTCGGATATTTGCAAAGAACCACTCTTAGGTGGCTCTGCAACATCAATATAATTTTTTTATTTAAGAAAATATTTTGCGCTTTGGATCCCCTCTTTTCTCCTCAGATTATTGACTAAGCAAGCTGAGCCACGGAGGTATGTTGACAAGCTACAGTTATTTGGTAAAGCGTATCTCGTGAAGAATAATCGTCGCCTGGGAACGGCCTCGATTCACTTATTTAATTAAACTGTAAACCAAATTCGTACTAGATTGGTTTTATTCATAATCGGAATGCTGTTTTATTATAAACAATGGAAAAACCCCGAAAATTATAAATTTACCGGGGTCATCTTGTAATGAATATAGTAATACTAATTCTAGTCACTAGAGGCAGCGCAAAAGTGTAATCTGGCCGGTGCCATCTTGTTATATTTATAAATTTACCCGACTTGTACTCGCAGGTTTTGTACTACTACGTTCAATTGGTGATCCGCAAAGAAGAATTATTGGTAGACGACGAAAAACGTTTCGCTCGTTTAATTCTGTTGTACTATAACGCCATGCGCGGTAAAGAACTTTACGGTTGTTTGAAAATTCTTCACACGCAAACTACGTTGGTTCCAATGCGTAAAGCCGTAGCTAACCTCATCAGGGAACTGTATTCAAACCCCAGAAGTCTTCAACAATTAGCACGCGTCGCTATCTATAACGCTCTCAACTACAAGCTAGCACCCAACGTTAATAAACTATCTTTACCACCGCTAATGCGCGATTATCTCTTAGAATGGACCCACCTACCAACAGCCTGAACCTCTCGAGTCTAGACGAGTGAGTCTATTAACGAAGATTAATAGGTTACTTACGTTACGCCACCATATTTGCGTTTCCCACATCATTCCTGAAGCCAATTCCTACATGCTCAGCTGGAACTGGACTGGTTCTAAAGGGACAGGGAATGGGACGCGCTTGCCAGGACTTTCCACTTTAAACCAAATTAATAACTAAGATTTATGTATCGTATACAGTGTTTAAATTTTATTTACTAGAGTATCAAGACAAATACTTTCATTAATACCAGAGTATCAAGACAGAGACAAATACTTTCTTTAATCCTCTAATTCTTTATTCTTAATACTCGTGTATCAATAACGTACTTTCTTCTTAATACTCGAGTATCAAGGCAAATACTTTCTTCATAATACTCGCGAGTATCAAAAGAAATACTTTCATTAATACCAGAGTATCAAGACAAGGACAAATACTTTCTTTAATGCTCTAATTCTTTATTCTTAATACTCGTGTATCAATAACGTACTTTCTTCTTAATACTCGAGTATCAAGGAAAATACTTTCTTCATAATACTCGCGAGTATCAAAAGAAATACTTTCATTAATACCAGAGTATCAAGACAAGGACAAATACTTTCTTTAATGCTCTAATTCTTTATTCTTAATACTCGTGTATCAATAACGTACTTTCTTCTTAATACTCGGGTATCAATGAAGTACTTTCTTCATAATACTCGAGTATCAAGGAAAATACTTTCTTCATAATACTCGCGAGTATCAAAAGAAATACTTTCATTAATACCAGAGTATCAAGACAAGGACAAATACTTTCTTTAATCCTCTAATTCTTTATTCTTAATACTCGTGTATCAATAACGTACTTTCTTCTTAATACTCGAGTATTAAGGCAAATACTTTCTTCATAATACTCGCGAGTATCAAAAGAAATACTTTCATTAATACCAGAGTATCAAGACAAGGACAAATACTTTCTTTAATCCTCTAATTCTTTATTCTTAATACTCGTGTATCAATAACGTACTTTCTTCTTAATACTCGGGTATCAATGAAGTACTTTCTTCATAATACTCGAGTATCAAGGCAAATACTTTCTTCATAATACTCGCGAGTATCAAAAGAAATACTTTCATTAATACCAGAGTATCAAGACAAGGACAAATACTTTCTTTAATCCTCTAATTCTTTATTCTTAATACTCGTGTATCAATGAAGTACTTTCTTCATAATACTCGAGTATCAAGGAAAATACTTTCTTCATAATACTCGAGTATCAAGGCAGATACTTTCTTCATAATACTCGAGTATCAAGGCAGATACTTTCTTCATAATACTCGCGAGTATCAAAAGAAATACTTTCATTAATACCAGAGTATCAAGGAAAATACTTTCTTCATAATACTCGCGAGTATCAAGGCGAAAATTAAAATTTTCTTCTTAATATAAAAAGCAATATAGTGATACAAATGACAAAAAATCGTTGCCTCCAACCCTTTCCTCGCCGCCCGCTTCTTTAATCTTTGTCGTCTGCTATTTTGAAAAAAAAAGTCCTAACTAAGTGCTGGTTTACATAATAGGCGACATATTTAAGACAAATTTGAAATTAAACGTTCGTGGAGTTTTTAATCCACAAAGTACATAATAATTACGCGATGAATACGAAAATTGAAACCCCGCTTTTGAAAGACTTAAATATTTTTTAATTAATTTCGATGGGCCTTAAAGTACTTGTGAAATGTAAAAGTGGATTTTGGCGTTTTTGAAGAATAAAAATTGTCATTTTTTAGTTTTGCGCTCTTTAGAGCTGGAAAACTATTGCTCTGCCCCCTTGCGGCTGGGCGCCTATTCCCCTTTCTTCCCCAGTTTTTCGTGTTACCAGAAGTATATAATACTTCTCTTCGAGAGAAGTGTACCACAAAGCCGGGTAAGTGTAACGTCATTCTTCCCAACATCGGAAAATTTGGAGCAAGGTTACTAAACCGAATTACATACGCGATAAATAGTTCCCTCATCATTAGTCTATTTGAGTTAAACTATTTGGCAAGACGCACTTGTGCATTTTTGTCTCACCCCAAGACGAGGTTAGGGAGTTGATTGCTGAGGATTTAGTACCAAACAGTTATAGAATTCACCTTACGGTGCGATGCCCATCTGTAGTTTGATGAGCCGGAGAGCAACAAAAAGGGGTGAGCCTGGGAAGAATGACGTTACATAGCAAATGTATTAAGATGATACAGAGTGGCATCCTTCTTCTATTATCCCCTTCTGGTGTTACCAATTTGTCCGCGCAAAACTGTAATGTGGCCGAGGCCATCTTGTTTTGTTACCGATTGCGAGTTAAATTCATTTTTTTTGTTACCGATTGCGAGTTAAATTAATTTATTTAACCTAAGTTTGAACTAAAAAATATGAGAAACACAAAATATAAATATATAAATGGGGTTTGAGAAAGGGTTCATCAAAAATACACCGTCTCTATATTAATACGCTTGCGAATATCCTAATGCAGATTTCAGTAAATTGCTGGCCAGGCTTTTTGATTCATCCGCTGTAAAAAAGTGGTTTTTTTTTTACTTACAAACCCCATTTTTTAAAATATTGAAAAAAGTAACTTACCATTTTCATTTGACGTTATATTTTTCTCTAAACGCAGTTTTTCTTGAGCGCAGTGAAGCATTCCTTCCTCTATCGTTCCTTGGCTGATCATTCGGATTACCGTAACTTCTCTAAATAAAATTAGCCATATGCCTGATCAGCAGCGCACATGGGCATAGCGGCCAAAATTGGAACTATCATAAGGATGAGCTTAGAGTAGTGGCACTCTATGTTAACTCCCTATAGGGCATAATAAGTCAAACCCTCGGAGATGCCATTACTCCATTTTATACGAGCTAAGAGCGGAAAAACGTATTTTATAAATTTGTAAAATCTTTTAAAAAACACTTGGAACTTGTATTTCTACTTACTTTCGAGGAAATACCACTGTTTTCTGAAGGTAAGAGTCGTTTTTTTATACATTTATTAGTAATAAAACATTAAGGCGAGCTAAGCCTTGGTCATGGCCATAATGTAGATTTGCACATAGAGGCTAATCACTAATCTGCCGTGTTTTACAAGACCAAGGCTTAGCTCGCCTTAAATGTTTTTATTACTAATAAATGTATAAAAAAAGACTCTTACCTTCAGAAAACGGTGGTATTTCCTCGAAAGTAAGTAGAAATAAAAGTTCCAATTGTTTTTTTAAAAGATTTTACAGGTGTAAAATTTAAAAATACGTTTTTCCGCTCTTAGCTCGTATAAAATGGAGTAATGGCATCTCCGAGGGTTTGACTTATTATTCCCTATAGGGGGAGTTAACATAGAGTGCCACTACTCTAAGCTCATCCTTATGATAGTTCCAATTTTGGCCGCTATGCCCATGTGCGCTGCTGATCAGGCATATGGCTAATTAGAGAACATAAATGTTCTTTCAAAGTGACAAAGCTTAACCGTTATCAATGATTTTTAGTTCTATAAAATCTGATCAATTCAAATCAAATCAAAGTCGTCTACGTCTAATGATAGTAACGGTGGATAACGTGGAATATACCATAAAGTCGCGAGGCGCCATTGTTTTGACACAACTTACCTCGTTTGTCCAACTCTATGGCATCGATCTTCGGCTTGCTTATCATTGTACGGATTATAGTCAATATCGTGTAGAACGACGACATTGGCAGCCGTTAAATTGATACCGAGTCCACCAGCCTTTGTTGATAATAGAAACACAAATACGTTAAGGCAGGAAGAGAACCTTATCATCGGTGAAATTATCAATAAGGTCCTGCCTAAAAATGAAATGGAACACGTATAATTATCACTGCGCGCAAAAACCGCATTACGCTATTCACCTTTCTCCAACGGGTGTACTTCCATCGAGTCTAACGTATTTGTGTTGCTTAATTTTCATATATTCCTCGATAATGTTCAACATTATTACGAACTGACTAAAAATTAGAATTCTTTCTCCCTGAAAATTCAAAGCATTTAGGATATTTTATCGTTTATGCCATAATGAATGCCCCCGAGGGGTCCGTCATTCGGAAAAAAAACGTACGGGATTTTTAAATCCCTCGGATTTTTATGGATTTTTACGTATTTTTTTTATTTATATGGATTTGTCGATTTTTTATAAAAATCCAAAATCCAGTAGGATTTTCAAAAAAACCGTTGTATTTTTGAATTTTTTCATGGAATTTCGTATTTTTTTTTTCGGGATTTTTTATTTTTTTCGGGGATTTTGTATTTTTTCGGGATTTCGTAATTTGTTTTGGGATTTTGTATTTTTTTTAGGATTTTGTATTTTTAACTGTAATTTTTATCGTCTTCCTGGATTTGTGAATTTGAAAATTTTGGATTTTTTGTGGATTTTCACAAAATTTTGGATTTTTTTGTGGATTTTCACAAAATTTTGGATTTTTTTTGAGGATTTTCACAAAATTTTGGATTTTTTTAGTGGATTTTCACAAAATTTTGGATTTTTTTGTGGATTTTCACAAAATTTTGGATTTTTTTTGTGGATTTTCACAAAATTTTGGATTTTTTTGTGGATTTTCACAAAATTTTCGATTTTTTTATGGATTTTCACAAATTTTTCGATTTTTTTGTGGATTTTCACAAAACTTTGGATTTCTAAAAAAATTCGAACACACTCCCGGATTTAACATGTTATTTTGGATTTCTAAAAAATTTTCGGTGGATTTTTGGATTTGTTTTTGGATTTTTCCCCCCCGAGCGTACGCGATTTTTTGGCAATGACGGACCCCTCGAATGCCCCCCTCTAGGCCTCTACCTTTTCGCCCCATTCGGCTAAAATATTATCGAGAGCTTGAAATTTTCCAGAATCCAAAATATTTTCATCTTTCAAGGCATATTCTTTCGTTAACTTTATTTAAAGGACAAGTAATTATTATTAACTATTTACTTACACTAAAGTAATTAACTTCCCAGGATTAAAAATTATTACCTCGTGAGCGGAACAAAGTTTATGAATTTCAAAGTCACGCATAACTTGTAAATCTTCAAAAACGTATTGTTCGTTGGAATCCGCGTACTTTCTTTCCTTTTTCAACTTGGCAGCGATTTTTTTCAATTTTGCGTCAGTGTAAATACATCGTCTAAGTAACGGATGATTGGCCGCTTTCCGAAGTTCCATAACCATTCCAATTCCACCCGTTTTACCGGCGGCCGTATCTTCGCTGGTAACTTCAGCAGTCGCGCTATTTAACTAAAACCACGGACAAAGTCTTAGAAAGAACTACAATGCTTTTATTTCTATCAAAGTCGTAAAAATACTTACAATATCAACATTTTTCAAGTTATTAACGAGCTCTTCGTACAATTTCTTTTGATTAGAGGACATTGGGATGTATTTAACTTGGTCGTTTTTCGCTGGTAATTGCGTTAAAACTTCCGACTTTAACCTTCGGAGCACAAATGGTTTCATTATTTGTTTCGCTTGCTCTATTCTATCTCTCTCGTAGTTTCCTCGATTTTCTTCCGTTTTCTGCGTCAATTATCGTAATAGGCTTAAGATTCTTGTTGTAAAATTGACGAAAATAGGCTTAAAGTAGATCAAAACAAGCTTAAGACTCTTGGTGTAAAAATGACGAAAACCGGCTTAAGACTCTTGGTGTACAATTGACGAAAATAGGCTTAAGACTCTTGATGTACAATTGACGAAAACCGGCTTAAGACTCTTGGTGTACAATTGACGAAAATAGGCTTAAAAGACTCTTGGTGTACAATTGACGAAAATAGGCTTAAGACTCTTGATGTACAATTGACGAAAACCGGCTTAAGACTCTTGGTGTACAATTGACGAAAACCGGCTTAAGACTCTTGGTGTACAATTGACGAAAATAGGCTTAAAAGACTCTTGGTGTACAATTGACGAAAATAGGCTTAAAAGACTCTTGGTGTAAAAATGACGAAAACCGGCTTAAGACTCTTGGTGTACAATTGACGAAAATAGGCTTAAAAGACTCTTGGTGTAAAAATGACGAAAATAGGCTTAAGACTCTTGGTGTACAATTGACGAAAATAGGCTTAAAAGACTCTTGGTGTAAAATTGACGAAAATAGGCTTAAAAGACTCTTGGTGTAAAATTGACGAAAACCGGCTTAAGACTCTTGGTGTAAAATTGACGAAAATAGGCTTAAAAGACTCTTGGTGTAAAATTGACGAAAATAGGCTTAAAAGACTCTTGGTGTAAAATTGACGAAAATAGGCTTAAAAGACTCTTGGTGTAAAAATGACGAAAATAGGCTTAAGACTCTTGGTGTAAAATTGACGAAAATAGGCTTAAGACTCTTGGTGTAAAATTGACGAAAATAGGCTTAAGACTCTTGGTGTAAAATTGACGAAAATAGGCTTAAGACTCTTGGTGTAAAATTGACGAAAATAGGCTTAAAAGACTCTTGGTGTAAAATTGACGAAAATAGGCTTAAAAGACTCTTGGTGTAAAATTGACGAAAATAGGCTTAAAAGACTCTTGGTGTAAAATTGACGAAAATAGGCTTAAAAGACTCTTGGTGTAAAATTGACGAAAACCGGCTTAAGACTCTTGGTGTAAAATTGACGAAAATAGGCTTAAGACTCTTGGTGTAAAATTGATGAAAATAGGCTTAAGACTCTTGGTGTAAAATTGACGAAAATAGGCTTAAAAGACTCTTGGTGTAAAATTGACGAAAATAGGCTTAAAAGACTCTTGGTGTAAAATTGACGAAAATAGGCTTAAAAGACTCTTGGTGTAAAATTGACGAAAACCGGCTTAAGACTCTTGGTGTAAAATTGACGAAAATAGGCTTAAAAGACTCTTGGTGTAAAATTGACGAAAATAGGCTTAAAAGACTCTTGGTGTACAATTGACGAAAATAGGCTTAAAAGACTCTTGGTGTAAAAATGACGAAAATAGGCTTAAGACTCTTGGTGTAAAATTGACGAAAATAGGCTTAAGACTCTTGGTGTAAAATTGACGAAAATAGGCTTAAGACTCTTGGTGTAAAATTGACGAAAATAGGCTTAAGACTCTTGGTGTAAAATTGACGAAAATAGGCTTAAAAGACTCTTGGTGTAAAATTGACGAAAATAGGCTTAAAAGACTCTTGGTGTAAAATTGACGAAAATAGGCTTAAAAGACTCTTGGTGTAAAATTGACGAAAATAGGCTTAAAAGACTCTTGGTGTAAAATTGACGAAAACCGGCTTAAGACTCTTGGTGTAAAATTGACGAAAATAGGCTTAAGACTCTTGGTGTAAAATTGATGAAAATAGGCTTAAGACTCTTGGTGTAAAATTGACGAAAATAGGCTTAAAAGACTCTTGGTGTAAAATTGACGAAAATAGGCTTAAGACTCTTTATTTCTTACACCAGTTGCAGCGAACATTTTCCGAACTTCGTCAATTTTTCCGTGAAACATTCCAGGCATCACAAATATGAGTAGAGACATCAACTCAACCAGATTATTCTGGAGAGGCGTTCCCGTAAGGCACAATCGGCGATGGGCCTGAAAATCATTTCACAATAAACCCGACCCCTTACAGTCATCAATATTTATCGAATTACCTTGACCCCCATTAAATTTTTGTAACGAATAGAAGCCATATTTTTGAGCATATGAGCCTCGTCAAAGATAACGTAATGGAATTGTAATCTTTTGAATAAGGCTCGATCTTCGGGAGAACTACCAACCATGTTATACCTTTTCAATTAAAAAAACTAGGCGTTATTTTGGGCCAGGCCGCTCTGAATAAAACTATTCCTAAAGGTTACGTTAATTGGATAGTTCAATAGCGTTTAAATGATCAAATATCAAAACTTTACGCTACTATCCCTTTTATCCGAACCGAGGGGCTAGCCACTTACGAAATATGGATGGTGTACAAGCCTTAAGAAATATATTTCAATATTTCGAGAAATATCGTAATATTGAGGAATATCGGAAATATAGGGAAATATTGGGAAATAATGAGAAATATTGGAAATATTGGGAAATATTGGGAAATAATGAGAAATATCGGAAATATTAGGAAATAACGAGAAATATCGGAAATATTGGGAAATAATGAGAAATATCGGGAATATTAAGAAATAATGAGAAATATCGGAAATATTGGAAATACGAAGGAATAATGGAAATATTGGAAATTTTAGGGAAATATCGTGAAAATATTGGAAATTTTAGGAGAAATATCGGGAAATAAAGAAATACAAAAATAATAGAAATACTGAGAAATATTAGAAATATGAAGGAATAATGGAAATATTAGAAATACGAAGGAATAATGGAAATATTGGAAATTTAAGGGAAATATCGTGAAAATATTGGAAATTTTAGGAGAAATATCGGGAAATAAAGAAATACAAAAATAATAGAAATACTGAGAAATATTAGAAATATGAAGGAATAATGGAAATATTAGAAATACGAAGGAATAATGGAAATATTGGAAATTTAAGGGAAATATAGTGAAAATATTGGAAATTTTAGGAGAAATATCGGGAAATAAAGAAATACAAAAATAATAGAAATAAATCGGAAATATTTGGAAATAAGAAATCTGGTGTACATTTTTTGGGGAAGTGAGTAGCCCCTCGATCCGAACCTTCACGAAAAAAAAACAATCTTACGTTGTAATTAATATATTAAACGGAACTTCATTATTGACCAACTTAATCCTGAGTTCTCGCCTTTCGGCTTGAGAACCACGGTAGCTAATCACTTCAAAATCACTACACCACGTGTTAATTTCGCGAATCCAATTATCTGTAATTAATTTCCCGCTGTTAAGTAAATTATTAAAAGTTTAAAAAACTTTTGAAGGTTTAACCTAAGACGGATGAAGGGGCAATTATAAGATGCGGACCCGGTTCACCCTTTTCCAACAAGTGACTCAAAAAGGCAATGGCTTGAATTGTTTTACCCAGACCCATTTCATCGGCTAAAATACCGTTCAAATCCTTCAAATGCATTAAATATAACCAGTTCAAACCAACCATTTGATACGGCGCTAATTTTAAACTGAAAAGGAGATAAAAATATTTCATTACAGCCTCTGGATATTAGAAGCCTGATATGTGGCAACCCTGTACAGGGTTCATACAACTTTTGGAAAACAAATTTCCCTGAGATTTCCAGGTTTTTCCCCATATACTTCCCTGAGTTTTCCAGGTTTTTCCCGTATATGGAGTATCCTATGGAGCAAATATTAACGAAGGAGAAGAGGGGGCAAATAGGACTATAACATACTGAAAGGACATCCCCGTATCTCTAGTAGAACCAGAGTTATGGGCCTCCAAAGTTTAGTGTAATGTTAATCCTATGGAGGGAATGTTCACGAACATTTTGCTTAATTACTCGGCCCCTGTTTGTCGTAGCCCTAAGTTTTTAGTATCCTTGGAAAGAGGACAAATTGGACTATAACATACTCAAAGGACATCCCCGTATCTCTAATATAACCAGAGTTATGGGCCTCCAATCCTATATAGGGGGGGGGATGTTCACGAACATTTTGCTTAATTACTCGGCCCCTGCTTGACGCAAATTTCCCTGATTTCCCTGAATTTTACTAAAAATTCGAAATTTCCCTGAGTTTTCCCTGAGGTTTTTGTCAACTATTTATTTCCCTGATATTTCCAGGTTTTCCCGGTTTTCCAGGTTTGTATGAACCCTGGTACAATAAAAGAAGCCCTTACTCTTTGTTCAGTTTGGATGGTTGTTCCTTAATCAGGGCGTTGTTCTCACTTAATTTCATGTTGGTGTACAGTTTCTCCATCTCTTTGGAACATTTCTCGCAATTAACCATTAATTTGTTCATAACTTCACGCGTGTGAATTACTTCGCGAGCTCCGTTTAATATATCAGTTGATAATAGTTTATCACTCTGAATTTTTTTAACTAAATCCCCCCAACCGTTAAAAGGTCTTAAAGCGACGATACTGTCCATTTTTTTCTTACTAATGCCCGCCACCGTTAAGATTTCATTGTTCGTCGATTCATTGAAAAACTTAATGACCGACAATCTAGCCGGTGTTTCAGTTTCATCTAAATCACTATCGTCACTGTCATAAACATCGTCTTTTCCATAATCATCATCGTACTCGTCACTATCGCCTTGAACGTCTCTCCTTTTCTTCTTTTTCTTACTTTTCTTACTCTTTTTCGAACGACGTTCGTTCTCCGTAGCGATTTTTTTCTTTGTCATTTGAAGAGTAGATTCCTCGCCGCCGCCATCTTCTCTTTCCCTTAAAGGAGCGTTGATAACGTCATCATCATCATCATTGTCACTTAGTTCGTGAGCTTTTCTTGTCAGTGGAATAGAATTTGCGGCGGCGCTTGAAGATTGAACTTTCCCTCCGTTAAGGTCGAGGGGTCCGTCATTGCCAAAAAATCCCGTACGCTGGGGGGAAAAATCCACAAAAAAAATCCAAAATTTTGTGAAAATCCACAAAAAAAATCCAAAATTTTGTGAAAATCCACAAAAAAAATCCAAAATTTTGTGAAAATCCACAAAAAAAATCCAAAATTTTGTGAAAATCCAGAAAAAAAATCCAAAATTTTGTGAAAATCCACAAAAAAATCCAAAATTTTGTGAAAATCCACAAAAAAATCCAAAATTTTGTGAAAATCCACCAAAAAAAATCGAAAATTTTGTGAAAATCCACAAAAAAAATCCAAAATTTTGTGAAAATCCACAAAAAAATCCAAAATTTTCAAATTTACAAATCCAGGAAGACGATAAAAATTACAGTTAAAAATACAAAATCCTAAAAAAAATACGAAATCCCAAAACAAATTACGAAATCCCGAAAAAATACAGAATCCCCGAAAAAATACAAAATCCCCGAAAAAATACAAAATCCCGAAAAAAAAATACAACGGTTTTTTTGAAAATCCTACTGGATTTTGGATTTTTATAAAAATTTGACAAATCCATATAAATAAAAAAAATACGTAAAAATCCATAAAAATCCCGTACGTTTTTTTCCGAATGACGGACCCCTCGGTTAAGGTTATTGGTCTTGTTCACCCCTTCGTCATCGGAAGATGATAACGAATGGATTCTTCTTCTTCTAGAGTTGACTTGACCAAGAGAAATTGCACTCATTTTAGTTTTAGAAAACCATCCATCGAGAGTTTTCAATGTTTTTTCAACAGTTTTGAATGAAAGTTGCGGCGGCGGTTGTTTTACAGGTTCAGGTTCAAGATCAGAATTTTCCGATTCTTCTTGAACTGGAGAAGGAGGGCTTTTAGCGGGAAAATGAGTGCAAGTGGCCGCGTCGCAATTAGTTTCCAAGACATGACAGGCTTTAGAGTGTTGCCAGTCGAAGGAAACAAGCGTGTCTTGAAGCATCTACAATAAATTTATTGTTAAATACGCAATGTGAGAGAGAGACGCCGCCGCAAAAAATGTCTTATCTACCATTAAATCACGTTTAGGAAACTTCTCCTTCAAAACCTTTAATCCCAATTCTTTATTGGTTAAATAAGCTTCTTTTACACGATCAATATGTCTCCCGTAACTATCGTATTCTTTATTATTCCATTGTCTTTTTTTCTTCTTAGAGGCACCGTCCGAGTCGCTGTCACTCATTAACAAACGTTTAACTTTAGTTTTAGGTTTGATTATTGGAGATTCATTTTCATCTTCCGAGGCCTTAAATGTAGATGGTGATGTAAGATGGTTTGCCACCAGCATCTTTTCGGGCGTTTCAGGGATGACGTTATCACAATCGTTGCCGTAACCTGCGATAATTATCAGCTATAATATATAAAGAACGCGGTAGGATAACAGCGCAATCGTACCATTCGTTTTTTCGGTGCTTTTGGCAATGGCAAAAGCCATTTTGTGCTTATACTTCAGAATAAAAAAGTTCCTTTCTATGGTAAAAAAATTGAGGAGGTAACCTCTTGATCAGCGTTTAACTTAATACTAGTATTTTACAATGTACGCTATTTTATATAACAGTAAACATAGTGCTAAGTCCTAATGGAATGGAATCGTGAAATCAATCAGTGATGCCAGGTAGGAAAAATGGAATTTCCCTTTCTAACCCTTAAAATTTCCCTTTTTGGACCAAAATTTCCCTAGTTCAGGGTTGCCAGATTCTGCGCATAGAAAATGATAGAATTATAGCTTGACAACTGTTTTTGGCGATGTATTTTCCTAACGATATTACAATGGGTCAGTTATTTAGCAGACGACTTTATTCAATGTTTGGAAATTACTAAAAACAGTAGCAGGGTTGCCATCTAATAAGAATCCAACGTAATTAATAGGTCAATTTGATCAAGTTGTTTAATTTTCTATGTTGAGATTGTAGGTTTTGAATAAAATATTTCTTCCCATGGAATTTCCCTAGATTTAGCAAATTTTTGGTGGAATTTCCTTTTTCCCTTTTTACCGTTTTCAGGAGTCAAAATTTCCCCAGATATGGGAAATTTCCCTCAATCTGGCATCACTGAAATCAATGAATCTTTGAAGTGACAGACTGATCTTCTAAGACCAATGGACATGGACTACAATACGAAGCTTGGTTAACACAAAGATTTTGTTTCATCTTTTCTATCCCTTTTCAAATTCAAATTTCAAAATAAAATTTGTAACTAATTAAACCAAAGATGCTCGTATAACCATTCATTTCAATAATTAAATGAATAAGTAATAGTTTTATTAGCAAAAATAATCGTCACCTGTTGTACTTTTTTCCGAGTTCGGCCAGGATTACCGCGTTTCCGCCATTATTTATTACAACCACTTACGGACAGGGCCGGAAATAAGCGCGGGACACTGGAGTGCTGTCAGTTGTGACGTCAGATCCAAGGTAAGACGTCACGAGTCTGCCTTTAGCAATGGGCGGTCATGACAGTTACCGTTTTTTCTTTATGGGAAAACAGCATGGGTGACGTCACACCGGCGCTTCTGACAGCACTCTATTGTCCTATAAAATTTTAAAATGTCCAAAATTTTTTTAAAAACTAAGGGGGTCACTGGACAGTTTGACCGATAAATTTTACGAAGTTTTGATATCTTGACTATGGAGATGTGATACTATTTTTGCACACTCCAGTGGACAATGTACTATAAATTTTTCAGTCTAACAGGGGGTCACTGGACAGTGAACACATGTCCTATAAGAATTTTTTCTTATTTCCGGCCCTGCTTACGGAGGCCAAGGCACCAACAAGAATCAAGGCGGGATATTCAAACCAATGAGATAGAATATATATATAAACCTAGAGTCACAACGTGGGATCTCGAGATCGACGATTCGCGATACACTTTTTGTCGAGCATGAATCTTTATCAAATTAATCAAAAATGTCTTGATTAGAATCAAGTCCTATAAAGTATCGATAAGACTTAGGTTATCACTTGTCTGAAGGATCAGATATTAATTTTTCTTTTTAATTGAAACTTAAAGGCATGCTTAAGAAAAAACAACGTTCCATTACCGTTTTCCGTTGAAATAACTTATTTTACAGGTAATCAATTTCAAAAATTTACTTATCTCGGCTTTTCGACCACAATTCCATTCCCCCAAAACATTTTATCATTACATTAATTACTTTTGGGAGAGTACGTGTATGACAATGAGTTTTAAAAGGTTCCCTCATTTGTGCCCGGCATGCTTCGCAGTGGATACGTTTTAAAACAATGGCGGAAAATTTAGTAGGGACAGTTAGATTTTTACTCGTGGTTATGCAAAATGATGTAATGTCTAGTGTACTTCAGTCAACAGTCATACTGCTCATTCTCATAGCTCAGGACATGATTAATGCTGCTCACTATTTCTCTCTCTAGTTTCAAACAATGGTTAGAGACCTTTCAGTGCCGCAGGTCGCACATGATATATTTCAACTACAGTTTACATCAATTCTCCGTGGTCGTACTATTAGAGGGTTAAGCACTAATTTGTTCAGAACATGTCTCGAAAGTGTGCTTGTTGTAAGTTTTTAAAGCAGTGTTGCCAATGTGTGGGTAATTTCCCACATCGTGGGAGATTTAGGTTTGGTTTTAGGCTCTGTGGGGAAAAAGTAATATTTTTCCGAAATCAATCAAATGTCGGAATTTTCCTGTTCAAGGGTTAATAGTGCAAAATTTTCAAAAATGCACTAATTTTAACTGCACAGTTAAAATTAGTGCATTTTCGAAAATTTTATCCGGTTTAATAATTTCAAGTGACATTTTGAAATAAATTCGGTGATTTTAAGTTTGGCACTGAAAAAAAAAGAAAGCATATTTTGAGAATT
Source organism: Phalangium opilio (assembly GCA_019434445.1). NCBI lineage: Eukaryota > Metazoa > Arthropoda > Arachnida > Opiliones > Phalangiidae > Phalangium > Phalangium opilio. The sequence goes on from JAEQBA010002855.1 coordinate 165,407, forward strand.
TTAAAGCTTTATAGCATTTGTAGATATTGTCAAAGCCATGCGGAGTGATATTCCATATTAAACTTAGTATGATAAAATAGTCCAGATAAATATGACTGTAAAAAAGGGGGTGTGGGAAATGCGGCAAATTTTTAAAATGGAAATGGGAACATCCACTTTCTAACATTAGCAACACTGATTTGAAGGTTTTGGTCATGGCTAAAAGACCGCTCATTCAGTTTTTTATTGTTTTAAAGCTTATTTTGACACGTTATTTCTCAAAAGTAATTAATGTAATGATAAAATGTTTTGGGGGAATGGAATTGTGCCCGAAAACCCGAGATAAGTAAATTTTTGAAATTGATTACCTGTAAAATAAGTTATTTCAACGGAAAACGGTAATGGAACGTTGTTTTTTCTTAAGCATGCCTTTAAGTTTCAATTAAAAAGAAAAATTAATATCTGAACCTTCAGTCAAGTGATAACCTCAGTCTTATCGATACTTTTTAGGACTTGATTCTAATCAAGACATTTTTGGTTAATATCTGCTCCTTCAGTCTTCATTTTAATTAAGATTGTTAAGAAACTGTTTTACATTTTCAAAATCTACACTAAGCAGAAACATATATAAAAGGGACCGTAACTTTAGCTCAATCAGTCATTTATTTATAATGATACTCCAAAAAATAAAAACGTAACTCATTGAAAGTTTGTATTCTTATTGTAATTAACATAATACAATTTTTTACAATCATTTATTGAAACGCGAGGCGTCCCCCTAAAAATTCCACAAATAGGACCAAATTGACAGTTTTACACAATTTTTTAAAACGCTGATTTTAGTCTGTTTAACCTTTAGCTCAAACTTTTCATAAGCCCAATATGAAATTCGGATATCCTTAAAACTTCTCAAAGACGATCCGAGATTACCAATTTCGATCTTTTTTGTAGCATTAACTAACGTCTGTTTGATATTAAGCTTAAAACCTTAAACACAATATAGTCAGGGCTACCCTAAAGTCCACAAAGATGATCCAAGATTGTTAATACGCCGAAAAAGTGCCATCTTCAAAATATGTAGCCGGGGAAAAGAGAGCGTGATCGAGTGGGCTATGCTAGTGGTTGAAAGTCGCGGGGGTTGGGATTGGGACTCCAGGCATAGCCGATTCCATCACGCACTCGACAACGCAAAGCAACTCGCGCCAGCGTGGGAAATAAGGCGGTGACACAGGGCAAATGACCAGTTTAAAAATTGCCTGGGACCCTATTCTCTAAGTATTGAAATCATTTGGACGAGGATCCAAATCTAAACGTTTGGATCGGTTCCATTTGGACAGGGCGCTTAAAACCGTATTCTCTAACCCAAATCCAAATCTACATTTGGATCTCCTTCCAAACCTTTATCCAAACCAAATGTACCTCACTTCCTCTTTCATTACAATTTTACTTAGTGTTTATTGGGCAATTCTTTTGAACGTTTAATATAAAAGTAAAATGTTTTTAAGCCTTGGATTTTGGCATGTTAGATTGTAATAATTATGTACAATTAAGAAACCTCTTAATTTGATAGTTTAAGCTTATTAGGCCTAAATTAATATTAAGTGGGAAATTAATTTGAATGAAAAATAGGCGGATATCTTTTATTAATTGGGAAATAATGCACACATTTTACATTTGAATTTTAGAAATTAATTTATTATTTATTTTGTCAGCATTAATTTCACTAAGGCAATAAATTAATTACCTACGAGGAATTAACTAGTACATATGTTTAATATTAGACTTTAATTGTTTCAAAACTAATAAGGTTTTGAACCGGTTTTTGTAATTTAGTTAATAAAATTTGTGATTGTCGATTGGTCAATATTGTATTTTAACCAATGGTGGAACCAATTTTTTTTTTAAACTCAATGAAACTGAAATATCAATCAATCATCTACTGAAAGAGGTATCAACCTATTTTTTTTTTCCAAAAGAAGGTAAATAAGGATTAGATGGCTTGCTGCTTCAAACAAGATTTTTAACCATGAATAGAATATTTTGTTAATTTTAGTCAAATTTAGATATTCGGTAATCGAGTTGATATGAATAAAGCCGTTTTTGCTCATGTCTATTTTAAACTTTAATCACAGATTTCGCTTACCATTTCACAAGCATAATAAACACTACTGAAGGGCGCAAATCTATCTGTGATCAGTAATGGTGACCAATATAGCAATTTGCCCAATTAATCAGTTTGAACTTCATTTGCACATTTCTATTCGTTAATTTGAAATGTTGCGAGAAATTTGAATGTAATATAAGTAGATATCTCTTTCAGAAGATAATTTTTGATGTTGATATTTAAGATTCATTGAGTTAAAAAAATTGGTATTGGTATTTTAAGTAAGCTTAGATATCAACATCGGTGAATTTACGATATGGGCTTATGATGTTAGTCTGTTTATAAGATTAAGTCGTTACTTTAAGTGTCACTAGACAGTATCTACCTCCAAAATCGAGAGTTAGTAACTTTATAACCATCTCCTAGTCAGAGAATATCCGAGGGTCAATTTCTTATATCATTGACTGACGAAGGCTCACTATAGCTTAGTCAACTTTTGGCAAGGCCTAATACCGTTTTGCTTGACTTTCGCGGTCAAATTCCTTTTAAAGCATAGATCATATAGTATCCACCCTTGATTTTCATTACGCAACACACGTTGGATTCGTAAACCTCGACGTGCACCACGATTAGAAGCATTAAAATGAAAAAACAACACACTGACCGCATACATTTTTGGTAAATAACAGAGTCACTCACTACAGCTGTTTTCGGGGGAATCGGGGCTGAACGAGCGACCGAGAGGGCGTAAAAGAAAAAGCCTCCGGCGGCCGGTCTCTTAAAGGGGGTAGTTTCGAGGGAACTAAATTCAAATGCAAGGCGCGTCCCTTCAACAAAAACATTGAATTCGTTAATACGGACGTTTTAGGCAATTATAATATTGAAATTTTATACAATTAAGTAATATTTAAGAAAACAAAGCACTACTTTCAAAGTCTAAACTTTAAAAGTACGACGATACGAGAAGGCGAAGTAACGGGCAACGAGAAATAAACATTTTTTTAAATGGAAAAAATTTAACGGTAAGCCAAGGCTTAGCGCAATTTCACCGCCTTAAAAAAAGTGCCAACTTTAGAAATAGATTGTGGGACAATAAAAAGGTGGAAAATTATGAAATTAGGCTTATTTTAAAGCTTGAAACCTACTTTATATTATATTTAAAATGAGCAAATCCTCAAAACATATGAAAATGACAACAAAAAAGGACCCACTCTCAAATTTTTTCCCCTTAAAAAATGGCGGCCACAAACGGGGTGAAAAAGGGGGAAAGAGCTCCTCCCTGGAGTTATTAAAGCAGTCTTATCTCACGATCGATAGGCCATTTCAACCAAAAGGCATTAAGAATAAACAATCGGATTATTATGAGAATACGTAAAAAAAGGCCAATATTGGTCGCGCTGATATCTACTAATAAAACAGTGTATCCATGCTAAAATATCGCAGATTGGGGTAGTTTTTAAAATTTTAAATTAAACATACTTAAAATTAATTTTTCTTAATAACAAGAAAAATGATCCTAGAATATAGTTTAAAGTTTAATTTAAGACCGTTCCCAAAACTAACCAACGTATAGTTTTTCTAAGTCACGAGACACAATTTTTTTTTCCAAAAATTTCCCATGTTATTTCTATGGGAAAAATTACAGTTTTTCATCAAAAGGTGTGATTAATTTTATGGAAATGAAAACCACCCTTAGCAACTTTATTTTTTGTAAAATAAACTAATTAATGGATCTCTTTGAAATTTTAACCACATATTAAGGGCCCAAATTGTAGTTCTGTGGAATTATTTCAAAACAGTTAATACAATACAAAAAAAACTACATCCAAACAAAAAACCCTCCTTATACATTAAGAGCAGTATGAAGTCTTATCTAAGAGAGCAACCGCTCTCTCAGAATTATGCAAGAAGCCATTGGAATATGTGAGAATAATGGTTTTAAAATTTTGACTGTGGTCTGCGATCAATCTGCCATTAATCAAAAGTTTATAAGAATGAGTACCGATATGGATACAGAAAAGGGTGTCACGTATAAAGCAAGAAACCCTTACGCCCCAAGAAAAGACCCTCGTGATATCTTCTACATCTCAGATGCGCCACATCTTATCAAAACTGTAAGAAATATCTTTTCCAACAGTGGGTTCAACAAAACAAGATTGCTAACTAAACAGAGAAAACATATCTTATGGTCCCATATAGAAGAGATGTTTAAAAAAGACTCATCTACGCAGTTAAGGTTGTGCCCTAAATTGACATTAGACCACGTTACAATTGGTCCTTACACGGCAATGAGGGTAAAACTGGCCAACCAAATTTTGAGTGGTACATTAGCATCTGCTGTCTGTTGTATATAGTTAAGAGACTTTGGTTAATGTTTAGTAAAGTTTATTACTGGTATATCAACACATCACGACCTAGATTACAAGTGTGTCGCTAGCGTATCGTTATAGTGCTTTTATCTAAATTCAAGGGGTCAAAGGTTGATAAGGTTTTGCTTCCACTAGCCTTATGGGCGTCAAAGCATTCTTGCCCCCTAAAGTCGCGATGACTGGTCCCGCATCTAATTTCTACCCCCTCGCAATCTTCGGCCCTTTGACAGGAATAACAATACTTGTTGCAAGCGTGGTTAAAGTCTAAGTTGTTATACCCCACAAGGCATCTCTCGCAGAAAAAATCAAAATGGAAGAGGCTTAGGTTTGGTTATAACGTCAAAATGATTTTGAGAATTAAAAAGGTACAGCCGTGGCTTTGGATTACCATCGGCACCGACAATGAAATTTGCTTCCCCGAAAATACGGTGGGGAACGTTTGCTCTAACTGTAAATACTATGGCCTGGTAATCAGCCAAGTACGATTGAAATCTAGGTAGAGCACCCGCCCCCGCGCATTCGTCCAATGGTATTTCCGCCGCCACGGCTAATTCCTCCACCATCTTCCTAAGCCTCTCCCCTGCCTTTTTCCTAATATCGGAACGGCATAGGGTTTTGAAATCTGCCTCGAGGCTTTTGTCAAGGGGTTGCATTGTATGATCCCTATGTATTTTAGCCAAAAATAGAGAACGTGGGAGACATAGCCGATCGTTATTTTTGATTTGTATAATGCATTTCTTCTCCCTGGCAAAAGTCTCGAAGCTACAGATGCCAATAGCCTTTCCTCGGCGAGCGCCTTGGGGCAACCTCACGCGCTGTATGTTTATTCCTATAGGACCGAGAAAAAACTTGGATCCTCCTTCAGAATTATAAGCTTTATCAACCACAACTTCTAGTATGAATCCAATATCTATTTGATCCCTTCTTCTAAAACTAAAGTCTGCGGTTTGAATGCCTGGATTATTAATGCTTGTCATCGAAATTGCAATCATGTCATCGGGTAAACAGTCGTCCAAAACGTACTCTAGGAAGTCGCTTACAGATTCGACGATGTTATTGTTAAACTGTACTTCCATTTCCCATCCATCAAGATTAAAATTGGGGAAGGACACTACCCCGCTAGAAAGTACGTTTACACCTGGTGGTGCAACTAGCGGGGATGGGGGTGGAGGTGGAGGAGTAAGAACCCCACCCCCTACCTGTCCTTCCCCTTGATCCATTGACTCATTCTGAGATGGAGATATGGGGGGAGTACAATAGCCTTCTAAAAAAGAAACATCGTCGTTTTGAAACGCCTCTTCTAGAGGTGATAAAGGAGGAGGAGAAGGGCTATTGTTAGCCCTAGACTGCGGGGTAATGTTAAACATAGACGGGGGTGTAGAATAGTTTGCCATAAACGTGTCATCGGCATTTAAAAAGGCTATTTCTAACGAGTCTGGAAAGTCGACTAAAAAACTATCAACTTCAATGGGGAGTTCAATTTCTACATTAGAGTTGGCCATTGCGATAATTTAAAAATACAAATACCGCAAAATACTAATAATAAAACTGAATAGGCCTAAATAATAATACTAAAACTCAAAAATATACTAAAACACAAAAATATACTAAAACACTAATGCTAAAACAATAAAACAGTAATGTACTTATAAAAAAATTGAAAGTTTTTATAAAAAAAACAGTCAAATACTAAAACAATAAAGTACTTATAAAAACTTAAAGTACTTATAAAAAAACTAAGTTAAAAATACTTGTAATACTAAGAGTTAAATACTAAAACACTTGTAAAAAATCTAAGTTAAATTGAAAACACTTGTTAAAATACTAAAACACGTATAAAAACTAAGTTAAAAATACTATAGCACTAAGATATGGGCACGGAATAACTTCCAAGTTTTGTTTGGAAGCAGAAGATTTCTTGGCTTGCATCAACAACGGTCAGAACTAAACTGATGAGTAGCCTAGAGTGTCCCGCCCTTTTATACTTTCGTGATACAATTAGAAAAATAGATTCCCCTCAATGTCATAAACATGTCTTAACACGTTTGGGCTAGTCATAAAACACTCTAAATATAAATTCCATTGATAACAATACAACTGGTTCGACCACGCCCCCTTTTAAGGCCCTAAACCACCTGGTGTGGGGTCCAATTAAAGAATTGACAAAATAAATTCTTTTGTTCAAGTTCAGCTCCCTTTTATGGCCATAGACCTCTTGGAATGCACCAAAAGGACAAAGGGAATAGATGCTTTTGTTCAAGTTCTCCCCCCTTTTCAAGGTCATAAACCAAATTGTGGGGTGTCACAATTAAAGAAAAATAAAATCCAATGCATCTCAGGGACCCGAGGTTATTCACCCCATCCCTAAAAGCCATAAATCATTTTGAGGAACTCTCAACACTGAAAATGGGAATGATTTGCATAAATTTAGTTAGAATTTATTTCAACGCTTTAAACATTTGAAATGTTTTTTCAAATGACGCGTTTCGTGTTGATAAAAATGTTATGTATATGACGGTTTTCGTTCCGATGGATTATTCAATTCCCCATGTATTCCTATGGGATTTTAGGAGTTTTAAATGATCGTTTTCGCTCTGGTCTTTGGCAATGTAAATGTTCAAAAACGTTTTACTTTTAACACGAAATGTGTTGAGAAAAGCTAAGTAACACCCTACACTATCACCACTGAAAAGGTTTTGTCAAGGATGTAGTAGGTATAATAGCTTTACAAAGAACAAATTAAGGAAAAAAATTATATTTATTTCAAGTTACATTTCAAGTTTTTTTTGACTGGTTCTAAAACTTTTCATAATTTAAAAAACGTAATAAGGTATGGAATATATTACAACAATAGGATCAAACTTTCATGTCGCAAAAGTTCTTGAATAAACATTTCAATAATAGCTTTCTCGAGATTAACGCGTTTAATTCTTAGTACAATATCGTCATTCGGAGTAAGTGTTGTTGGTATGGGTTGGGTTGGCGGAATGACTTTTTCTTTCTCCCACTCTTCTTGAGGGACATCTCTGTACTTTCTGTTTGGTGGCATGTCTTTAGTCAATGGGTTTTGGATGAATATAGGCATGTTATTAGTGGGTAATCCTTGAAGTAATGGACAGTCTGCCTTGAATTTCTGATGCTCTTCGAAAACATTGTCGTTAGGTTCCCATCCTCGTAGCGTTAAGTCACAAAAATGGAACGTTTGAATGATGCTCCTTAACCATTTAAGTTTCACATCTTTATGTATCACAGTTTTTTCCCATTCTAGTAAGAGAAGTTCATCTTTTAGTATTGCCACTGTTGCGTGTTGTTTTATAGATTGATTCCTTAGATGAATTACGGATTCAGATGACGAATAAATGTAGTGTTTATTAGAATTTATCTCCATTCGAATCACCATATTGAAGAAGCCCTCTTGCACTTTTATTAATCCTCCACGATTAAGTACATTAACCCAACGCTCAGATCTATCTTTAGTTTTCTTAAGAGAATCATCCTCCATTTTTTTTCAATGTTTCTCGTAATTTTAACAGGGCAGTTTTTCCATTTTAAAGACCGTGCAATAAACCCAGCTACATATCTTAAAACATCTTCGTTTACATTGCCGGACTGTTAACTTATCTTTCTCCATTCAATTTTTTTGTCTCAGCCTTCTCTTCTTCCGACTTCAAAGACCATTCTTTTGCATTTTTTTCAATCACTTTCATAACTAACTCTTTGATTCATATTTTTGAACAACCAATGTGTCCAAAAGAGAAAATCCAATAGATCATTTGCAGAAATGTTTTTTGAAAAGATTCTGACAACAGGTGGAATGTAGATGAAGACAAACAGAGTTCATCGTAAACATTCCTCTTTCAGTTCCATAAAACTTACCTTTAACACTATTTCTATATATTCAGTATCTATAATCCCAAAGAATTGGGTAATGTAGACCAACTCTTCAGTCTTGTATTCTTCTTTACGCCTTTCAAGTTGGGCCAATGAATCGTTTAACAATATGTTTTGAGAATCTAGTTCCCAAATCTTATTTAATATATTTGTTTAAAGATATATACATTTTAAAGTAGTAGAAAGTAAACATAAAAAATTACTAAAACTAACTGTCCATTTCGGTAGAATCGGCCAGGGGTGGGAATCTTCTGAAGAATCTTCCTTGGGAGGGCGCCTCTGCGCCTTCTTTACCTTTCTTTCCGTAGAGGAGAGGCGTACTCAATAGAAGTAGGGGGGATGAACAACGACTAGAAGATGGTGATGTGTGGAAAACAGTACGTACAGACTGGTGTCCATGTAGTATGGACAAAAGACCAGATGATGGTGGTGTTTAAAAGCTAGTAAGTACAGACTGGTGTCCAAGAGGGATGGACAAAAACTGAGAAGTAATACAATTTTCCAAATTTCCGGGAACTGTAAATGCGGTCCGAAAATTGAAAAAGCATTTGCTCCAATTTGCAAACTGCGAACGCGGTTCCCTGGGGTGTAACAACAGACAGAAACGTCGAAATTAGATCATCTCCATGACATACGTCACTCGGAGAGATAAAAACAGATTTAATTCCAAAAAAGACTTTACAGTTGAATAAATTATCTTCCCATTGAGTACGCAGTCACTCACTCTTCTCGATGAAATGAGCAACAAGTTGGGAACCAAAATATACCTCTCCGAAATAAGAAACTGGTAGATTTCTTAATATTTAAGTATATGTAGACCTAAGTTTACAGAGTGTTTCGAAAAGTACTGTTTGATTTCATGAACTATTTTGATTCAAAATCGCTCACAGGACTTCGGTCCGACAACCTACTTAACTAAATCTTGTACAGTATAATGCTTTTTTATTATAAATAAGTTACCCGTATACTTTCCCAGGGTTCAAGTATAGCTGCATACCAATTTTCATCAATATCATTTAACCCTTTTAGCCGTGAAATAAACGTAACATATAGCTACCTAAAAATGAAAATATATTAGTAAGCTTATAAACTACTTCGTTTCAAAAGGGTGATAGACCCGTTATTCTATGGGCTCTGGTTCTAAGGACCATTTTGGAACAAAGCTTTTCTATGATATTTTGACCTAAAGGCCATCGTTATCAATTTATGGAGTGTTTCATTTAGTAAGAAAGTGAAATAAGTTTTTGGTATTGAAAGGCCTTTGTTTAAAAATAAATACTAGTCCAATTGAGAATGCTCGAATTTTGGCCAAAAAGGTGCTTCAATTTTTTTGTAGATTTCAGTTACTACTGTTTTCCAGATTCTTACTGGAATTTTAGGGATCACAAAGATTTTCAACTCAAACGACCTCGTATAATCCACCTCGCTTCTGTTTTACCAACATTGTTGGGGTTTCCAGAAACGGTGGCTGCACCGAAGTACAGTATTTTCTTTGTGCGATATACCCTAATGGGCACGCTAAAAAAGTTATTCTCGGAATGCTTTACTGATGTGACCCCTTAAATTTAAATAGGACATTTGAATTTTGAACTTGTTATAATCTATCAATAAACTGGTGTTCACTTAGAATAAAGGGCAAAACATTTTTCCTTTATTGTAAGCCCACCCAAGTTTTCATTTACTTAAACTAGCATCGTCTGTCACTTCTTTAGTGATATAAGTTATTTTAAATGGGTGATTAGTTAAGTACTCCGATATTAACTTGACCGGGAAAAAGTCATATCATTTCGAAGCCGCTGTATTTCGGTCCTACGACCCTTTTTGGATTACTCTGCATATTATATTCATATATAAACCCATGAGTTTCAAAGCATTGGGACTACAGATATTGCTTTTCATGGTAAAGATTTAACAGTACTTGTTCCAGTGGTAATAAGTCTTATTATTCATCGCCTTTTTGACGTTAAAGACTTTAGCTTTCGCTGAAGGTACAAGAAGCTAATCCATTTAAGTTGTATCCATTAGAATTTTGAACGTAAGTAATTGGGGGAATGATTGTTCCAATAAAATATTATTTTGACTCAGCGCAAGTTTTTCGTGTTAACATAAAATTTGATGTCTGGTTGGCATCATCTGTCACCAACAGCAGTGACGATACTCTAGGTTCGTCGTCTTCATCAAGTACAGCGTCTACTCCGAGTTCTTCGTCCACACCAAGATCACCGCCCACAGAAAATAATCGCAGCAAATCATTTCTCTTGAAGTTTCAATCTGGAAATTTTGGGAAAAAGAATATCCAGTACCATTTCCAATTTATTAGATGTTTACCTGAACCTTCTGAGAAGGTTGTTTTAACATGCCGATATTGTTCGATATCACTGCAATCGGATAGCTCCAACAATTTCGAGCGACATATCTTGGTACATTAAACTAATTTTGTTTCTAAAGAACTGTAGTTTAGTCAAACATTCAAATAATACTAACATAGTTAGAAAAAGCATAATGACAAGTACTTAAAGCCCAGAGCTGATAAGAGGCTTGCCGAAGAATTGTTACCGGGTGTGGTTGCAAACAAGAAAGTGGCGAAAGTGAAGTTCACGCATGAAGATCAGATGGCTTTTAAAAAAGGTGTTGTTGACCTGATCTGCAGCGGTTGCTTGCCATTTAGCACAGTGGATAGTGAGGCCTGCAGAAACTTCATTGGGACAATTGTGCCACAAACAACAGTCCAATATCGTCGCACTGTGGTCAACGACTTAGAAACTACAATTAAGGAATTGAAGCCAAAAATAAAAGTATATATGATATTATTTTTGGCATGTTGAGTGCAATTCATTTTAAAATTTCACTACTAACTCGTATAGAATCGTCTTTCGGGCATAAATAAGAAAACCCTCCACATCACATTGGACATATGGAGCAGCTGATATAGGCATCGGTATTGGGACTAAGGTGCCATTTCATTAATAAGATTGGCAGTACTAAAATCTTTTAATGTCCTTCTCCCATTTCCCTGGAAAGCACACCGGGGAAGCAATTAAGGAGAAAATCCTCGAAAAACTAGAAGTAGTTGGAATCGAGCGCAATCAAGTAACAAAAATTCAAATGTCTAGTTTCAATTAAATTAACAATCAACCATTCTTGAGATTTCTTGCGTATGCGCCGATAATGCATCAAATATATCTAAGGCGCTCAATATGATTAATGTATTCCTGGAAACCCAATGGCTTCTAAATGAAGAGTACCAGGACTCTGGTGATTCAGAAGCGGAAGAAATTGTTTTAGACGAAGGTAAGTTTTATCATAAAAATCACAAAAATGTAATCGATTTGCTAATAGTATGTAAAATTGTTAAATATTCCAGATTGGAGTTCATTGGGTGCGATTTTTGACCTAAATGCAGCACCAATGAGTGACGAGGAGACAGATGAACAAACTGACAGCATTCTGAATCCCAACTTTTTGGTCCCAACATGGGAAAGGAAATTTTGCATAGCGCACACCCTACAGCTAGCAGTAAACGACGCTATCAAGGGCAACCCTAATGCTAAAACATTATTAAGAAAACTGCAAGAATGGATAAATTTCTTTAGGCGGTCAGCGAAATGGACCGAGGAGCTGAAATTTCATACTTCTGGACGAGACGTCAAGCAAGCTGGTGGTGTTCGTTGGAACGCTTTGTTTTTCGCCCTTGAGCGGTTTGTTGAGGTGAATTGAAATAGAAATATCATATTACTTAGCCATATGCAACGCACCGCTATAAGGGACCGTTAATAAACAATGTCTAGCAGTTTTTGGAAAAAAGTTTAAATCCTCCCTCCCAATGCCTATGTATTAAAGATTTCACATTGTTTTACCGTTGTTCTCTTTTTTAAAGATTTTGGTCCTATTTTTACCTAATTTTTATTGTAAAAAGTCCCCTTTTCCCCATATTTTGTTGGGAACCCTGATTTCATAAACGGCCCCTAAAGGAACATAATTTAAAAGCTTTCATTGCACACAAATCTATTTTCAGCCTGACATGTTAGAAGGAATGGTGGCAGCGTTTTCTAAGGCTCAAAAAGAGAACGTAAAAGTATAGTTCGTGTTGCCAACACAAAACGACACCGAAGAAGCGAAACAATTACTGGCAGTTTTAAAACCCTTGAAAATTGCAACGGACTTTTACCAAAAAGCTGGGTTTATTGCCCCAAAAGTTATTGGGGGCCTATTAACCCTGTTTCAGGAGACCTACGAGGTTAAAACTGTAATGTTTTAGGATTTGCAATCTAACCTTTTAAAAAATATAGAAACGAGGTTTACAAAATGCATCTAAGACCCAACCTACATTTTAGCCTCTTTACTGGATCCTAACCAAAAAACTGTACTTTTTGACAGTAAATGGTTTTTATGGAACATTGTCTTAGTTACTGTTGTTTTAACTTTTTACAAGGAACTGAATCAGAAAGTCAATTGAAAAAACAAAATGCAAACTGTAGGAAAAATGTTTTTGTATTTAGGTATTGTACACGTCTCCTGCCTGGATGAACAAATATCTAAATTTTAAATGTCCATCGAAGGCCATCGCAGAGAGAATTTTGCGAGAGGCGTCTTTGAAGGAAAAGACAGATTCACTGCAAGAGCCGATATCAGTGCAATCGGAGGAAACGTATTCGCCATTCAGTTCCTTACAGTTGCCAGTTGCTGAAAATTCAAGGACTGCAATGGACGAGGTACATCAATATTTAGTGGAGAAACGATCGACGCAGCCCGATGTAGCACTGGACTACTGGCGGGCAAGGGAAATTGAGTTTCCCTCTCTAGCCATTCTTGCCAAAAGGTATCTTAACGTGCCGGCAACGTCTGCTGATGTTGAGAGATTGTTTTCGGTCGCAGGGTTTATATTAAGGGCAAGAAGAAACTGTCTGACTTTGAAAAATGTTTCAAACATTTTAATTTATAGAGAGTTTAAGCGAATGAGGGAAAATCTGTTTTTGTAAACATCTCAAAACGGTTGCAAAATGCCATTTTTCGTTTTTGTTATTAAAAAGATTTAAACGCACGAACATTTGAAGCTAATTATGGTTTTCGGCAAACTTGCCAACTTATTCTATTTAACTATAATATAGTACACTATAAAAACATCACATTAGTGATATTAATTTTCATATGAGCAAATTATGCTAACTTATAGTCCTACAAATGTATCGCGATAATATAGTATATGGTCCGGGAAAACTAAACTTCACAAGGACTTAATCCGAATTCAAATTAACTTGTGAAACAAGGATTTAATACGATATCAATTTTATTTCTGAAACGGGTTTAATTCAATAAGTTTAATTCTTGTAACTTCAGCAATGAAGTTACTTCTGGTAATACCTATCACACGCAACTAATTGGAATGAATAGAGAACTTAGTTTCCGTCCAACGTTCCTAGTCTACAAGAAACCGTAAATACCATAATCAATACTTAAAGCCAATACGTTTTTCACACTCGTAACTAAAAACCTTTGTATATTGAAGGGTCAGGAGAAGTTTTAAACAGCAAGTATAATTACACGGGGTGTTTTTGCAAATCCCATGAAAAATTAAGGGGAATGTTCTTTGCGCGATTTTGATTCGAAACTGTTTAAGAGATTTTGTCGTCTGGATCACTGTTTGCAAGTAAAGATTGGAGTCTTTCACGCATGACCCCTTAAATGTAATTCAGAAAAAAATGCTAATTCTAGGAAAGTGGTCGCTCTCTTAGATAAGACTTGACACTGCCTCTAATGCTAAAGGAGGGTTCTTTGATTGGCCGTAACTTTTTTCGTACTGTGTTTGCTGCTTTGAAATTTTTGCCACTGAACTAAAATTTGGGCCCTTATTTTGTGTTTAAAATTTCAAAGAGATCCATCTAATAGTTAATTCTATAAAGAAAAAAGTTGTTAAGGGTGGTTTTAGAATCCATAAAATTAATCCGACATTTGGTGAAAGATACAATATTCTTCCATAGATATAACATGGAAATTTTATAGAAAGTGGGGGTCAAGGAAAAACTCTTAAATGAAAGAGAACAGTTCAATGTAGCGCGTTTTTTAGTTTCATTAAGATCAATTAAGTTTAAGTATTGATTTTATCATTATAAACACATACTTCTAGTTACGTGGTTTTGGGTATTAGAGTTACGGCGATTTACCTCTGTTACAGACACGCATTTTAGCCCTCATTTTTTATATTGTACTTACGGCATTTTTGTCGTGATTCACGCCGTTAGAGGCAGATTGAGCAAGAAAAACATGGCGTTTGACGGTTTGAGCTCTCGGTTGAAACCAAAATTTTGGATTTGGAATTAAACTGGAGGCTAATTAGGCCTAGATTTTTATTATTGTCGTAACAAAAACGTCATTGAAAATTACTACAATTATTTTAAAACTAGAAATTCATTTTCGCTAAGCCTCGGTCTAAATAGCGTTATGAATGATTGTTGTCATGTTATAGGCAACATCAACTTCGGTTTTTTGGGATAAAACCACCAATTACGAATACTGTCGGTAGGGTTGAAATAAATTATAATTAAATTAATTTATAATCTTACTGGTAGATCAATCAATTACTACATTGTTATCTGTGACAACTGGGACACATTAATAAGATGTAGAGGTAAATTTTACACCTTAATGATGAAACCTCCGCTGACTGAACGGTTGGCGATATTTTTTCAAGGGAAATAATTACAAACAGAACTGTATAGATTATTTCATTTCATAAAATTTTACATTTGCATTAATTTAATTCAAATTTTGTATTAAACGTGAAAAAGATTGCTGTACATTGGTTCTCTAACATGTTTTCTTAATTTTCGACATACTAACGTAGCTTTTGCATTTTGAGGGCGCGTTTTTTTAAGGCGTTTATAACACGATGTATAGTTAAAATTATATTAATTTTGGTTTATGTTTAATGTGTAACACACTGTTCAGTGTTACAGTGGTTCTGCAACTAAGCCTTCAAAGTTTCTGAAATTATTGTAGGTAAATATCAAAGAAACGAAAGTGTTCATTTTCAAAAATTGTTTCAAACTAACACTCACAGGTCTTGGTTCTGGTTTTAAGGGGATCCATTATTAGGCTCTATATTTCATAACGTTTTTTTGTTTGGTTAATTAACATAAATTTTGGTTAAATATGTAATACACTAGATTTTGGTAAGTTTCAGAAATTAACGGAGCCAAATGACAAAGAGATGGATTTAATGGCTTTCATTTCAACATAATTATAACTATATAGATTTATTCATTTAATAATTTTTTTCGATTGAAATTAGGCCTAAAAAGTCAGGGAAAAGTCTGGGATATTGATAATGGGCCAAGAAAGTCAGGGGAAAGTCTGGGATATTGAAAATGGGCCAAGAAAGTCAGGGGAAAGTCTGGGATATTTAAAATGGGCCAAGAAAGTCAGGGGAAAGTCTGGGAAATTTAAAATGGGCCTAAAAATTCAGGGGAAAGTCTGGGAAATTGAAAATGGCCTCAAAAGTCAGGGACAAGTTTGGAAAATTGAAAATGGGCCTGAAAAGTCTGGGAAATTGAAAATGGGCCTAAAGAAAGTCTGGGAAATTGAAAATTGGCCTGAAAAGTCAGGGAAATTGAAAATGGTCCTAAAAAGTCAGGTAAAAGTCAGGGAAAGTGAAAATGGACCTTTTTAAAGGTCAGGGAAAAATATATTAGAGGGAAAGTCTGGATAACAGTATCAGGTTATCCAGAAAATGTGTTGTCTGACATTTCTCATTTCTAATTATTTAAATTCAAAGGAAAATCTGGGAAATTTAAAATGGGCCTAAAAATTTAGGGGAAAGTCTGGGAAATTGAAGATGGGCCTAAAAAAAGTCTGGGACAAGTCTGGAAAATTGAAAATGGGCCTAAAAAGTCAGGGAAAAGTCTGGGAAATTCAAAATGGGCCTAAAAAGTCAGGGACAAGTCTGGGAAATTGAAAATGGGCCTAAAAAGTCAGGGACAAGTCTGGGAAATTGAAAATGGGCCTGAAAAGTCTGGAACAAGTCTGGGAAATTCAAAATGGACCTAAAAAGTCTGGGACAAGTTTGGAAAATTGAAAATGGGCCTCAAAAATCAGGGACAAGTCTGAGAAATTGAAAATGGGCCTGAAAAGTCTGGGACAAGTCTGGGAAATTGAAAATGGGCTTAAAGAAAGTCTGGGGCAAGTTTGGAAAATTGAAAATGGGCCTAAAAATTCAGGGGAAAGTCTGGGAAATTGAAAATGGGCCTGAAAAGTCTGGGACAAGTCTGGGAAATTGAAAATGGGCCTGAAAAGTCAGGGAAATTGAAAATGGTCCTAAAAAGTCAGGTAAAAGTCTGGGAAAGTGAAAATGGTCCTAAAAAGTCAGGTAAAAGTCTGGGAAAGTGAAAATGGACCTTTTTAAAGGTCAGGGAAAAATATATTAGAGGGAAATTCTGGATAAGAGTATAAGGTTAACCAGAAAATGTGTTGTCTGACATTTCTCATTTCTAATTATTTAAATTCAAAGGAAAATCTGGGAAATTTAAAATGGGCCTAAAAATTTAGGGGAAAGTCTGGGAAATTGAAGATGGGCCTAAAAAAAGTCTGGGACAAGTCTGGAAAATTGAAAATGGGCCTAAAAAGTCAGGGACAAGTCTGGGAAATTCAAAATGGGCCTAAAAAGTCAGGGACAAGTCTGGGAAATTGAAAATGGGCCTAAAAAGTCAGGGACAAGTCTGGGAAATTCAAAATGGGCCTGAAAAGTCTGGGACAAGTCTGGGAAATTCAAAATGGGCCTAAAAAGTCTGGGACAAGTTTGGAAAATTGAAAATGGGCCTCAAAAGTCAGGGACAAGTCTGGGAAATTGAAAATGGGCCTGAAAAGTCTGGGACAAGTCTGGGAAATTGAAATTGGGCTTAAAGAAAGTCTGGGGCAAGTTTGGAAAATTGAAAACGGGCCTAAAAATTCAGGGGAAAGTCTGGGAAATTGAAAATGGGCCTGAAAAGTCTGGGACAAGTCTGTTAAATTGAAAATGGGCCTGAAAAGTCTGGGACAAGTCTGTTAAATTGAAAATGGACCTGAAAAGTCAGGGAAATTGAAAATGGTCCTAAAAAGTCAGGTAAAAGTCTGGGAAAGTGAAAATGGTCCTAAAAAGTCAGGTAAAAGTCTGGGAAAGTGAAAATGGACCTTTTTAAAGGTCAGGGAAAAATATATTAGAGGAAAATTCTGGATAAGAGTATCAGGTTAACCAGAAAATGTGTTGTCTGACATTTCTCATTTCTAATTATCTAAATTCAAAGGAAAATCTGGGAAACATAAAATGGGCCTAAAAATTTAGGGGAAAGTCTGGGAAATTGAAGATGGGCCTAAAAAGTCTGGGACAAGTCTGGGAAATTGAAGATTGGCCTAAAAAAGTCTGGAAAATTGAAAATGGGCGTAAAAATTCAGGGACAAGTCTGGGAAATTCAAAATGGGCCTCAAAAGTCAGGGACAAGTCTGGAAAATTGAAAATGGGCCTAAAACGTCTGGGACAAGTCTGGAAAATTCAAAATTTGCCTGAAACGTCTGGGACAAGTCTGGGAAATTCAAAATGGGCCTGAAAAGTAAGGGAAAAGGCTGGGAAATTCAAAATGGGCCTGAAAAGTCTGGGAAAAGTCTGGGAAATTGAAAATGGACCTGAAAAGTCAGGGAAATTGAAAATGGGCCTGAAAAGTCAGGGAAATTGAAAATGGGCCTGAAAAGTCAGGGAAATTGAAAATGGGCCTGAAAAGTCAGGGACAAGTCTGGGAAATTCAAAATGGGCCTGAAAAGTCTGGAAAATTCAAAATGGGCCTAAAAAGTCATTGACAAGTCTGGGAAATTCAAAATGGGCCTGAAAAGTCTGGGACAAGTCTGGAAAATTGAAAATGGGCCTAAAAATCAGGGACAAGTCTGGGAAATTCAAAATGGGCCTGACAAGTCTGGGAAATTGAAGATGGGCCTAAAACGTCTGGGACAAGTCTGGAAAATTCAAATTGGGCCTGAAACGTCTGGGACAAGTCTGGGAAATTCAAAATGGGCCTGAAAAGTAAGGGAAAAGGCTGGGAAATTCAAAATGGGCCTGAAAAGTCTGGGACAAGTCTGGGAAATTGAAGATGGGCCTAAAACGTCTGGGACAAGTCTGGAAAATTCAAAATGGGCCTGAAACGTCTGGGACAAGTCTGGGAAATTCAAAATGGGCCTGAAAAGTCTGTGAAAAGTCTGGAAAATTCAAAATGGGCCTAAAAAGTCAGGGAAATTGAAAATGGGCCTGAAAAGTCAGGGAAATTGAAAATGGACCTAAAAAGTCAGGGAAATTGAAAATGGGCCTGAAAAGTCTGGGAAATTGAAAATGGGCCTGAAAAGTCAGGGACAAGTCTGGGAAATTTAAAATGGGCCTGAAAAGTCTGTGAAAAGTCTGGAAAATTCAAAATGGGCCTAAAAAGTCAGGGACAAGTCTGGGAAATTCAAAATGGGCCTGAAAAGTCTGGGACAAGTCTGGAAAATTGAAAATGGGCCTAAAAATCAGGGACAAGTCTGGGAAATTCAAAATGGGCCTGACAAGTCTGGGAAATTGAAGATGGGCCTAAAACGTCTGGGACAAGTCTGGAAAATTCAAAATGGGCCTGAAACGTCTGGGACAAGTCTGGGAAATTCAAAATGGGCCTGAAAAGTAAGGGAAAAGGCTGGGAAATTCAAAATGGGCCTGAAAAGTCTGGGAAATTGAAAATGGGCCTGAAAAGTCAGGGAAATTGAAAAATGGGCCTGAAAAGTCAGGGAAATTGAAAATGGGCCTGAAAAGTCTGTGAAAAGTCTGGAAAATTCAAAATGGGCCTAAAAAGTCAGGGACAAGTCTGGAAAATTGAAAATGGGCCTAAAAATCAGGGACAAGTCTGGGAAATTCAAAATGGGCCTGAATAGTCTGGGACAAGTCTGGGAAATTGAAGATGGGCCTAAAACGTCTGGGACAAGTCTGGAAAATTCAAATTGGGCCTGAAACGTCTGGGACAAGTCTGGGAAATTCAAAATGGGCCTGAAAAGTAAGGGAAAAGGCTGGGAAATTCAAAATGGGCCTGAAAAGTCTGGGACAAGTCTGGGAAATTGAAAATGGGCCTAAAACGTCTGGGACAAGTCTGGAAAATTCAAAATGGGCCTGAAACGTCTGGGACAAGTCTGGGAAATTCAAAATGGGCCTGAAAAGTCTGTGAAAAGTCTGGAAAATTCAAAATGGGCCTAAAAAGTCAGGGAAATTGAAAATGGGCCTGAAAAGTCTGTGAAAAGTCTGGAAAATTCAAAATGGGCCTAAAAAGTCAGGGACAAGTCTGGGAAATTCAAAATGGGCCTGAAAAGTCTGGGACAAGTCTGGAAAATTGAAAATGGGCCTAAAAATCAGGGACAAGTCTGGGAAATTCAAAATGGGCCTGACAAGTCTGGGAAATTGAAGATGGGCCTAAAACGTCTGGGACAAGTCTGGAAAATTCAAAATGGGCCTGAAACGTCTGGGACAAGTCTGGGAAATTCAAAATGGGCCTGAAAAGTAAGGGAAAAGGCTGGGAAATTCAAAATGGGCCTGAAAAGTCTGGGAAATTGAAAATGGGCCTGAAAAGTCAGGGAAATTGAAAAATGGGCCTGAAAAGTCAGGGAAATTGAAAATGGGCCTGAAAAGTCTGTGAAAAGTCTGGAAAATTCAAAATGGGCCTAAAAAGTCAGGGACAAGTCTGGAAAATTGAAAATGGGCCTAAAAATCAGGGACAAGTCTGGGAAATTCAAAATGGGCCTGAAAAGTCTGGGACAAGTCTGGGAAATTGAAGATGGGCCTAAAACGTCTGGGACAAGTCTGGAAAATTCAAAATTTGCCTGAAACGTCTGGGACAAGTCTGGGAAATTCAAAATGGGCCTGAAAAGTAAGGGAAAAGGCTGGGAAATTCAAAATGGGCCTGAAAAGTCTGGGAAAAGTCTGGGAAATTGAAAATGGACCTGAAAAGTCAGGGAAATTGAAAATGGGCCTGAAAAGTCAGGGAAATTGAAAATGGGCCTGAAAAGTCAGGGAAATTGAAAATGGGCCTAAAAGTCAGGGACAAGTCTGGGAAATTCAAAATGGGCCTGAAAAGTCTGTGAAAAGTCTGGAAAATTCAAAATGGGCCTAAAAAGTCATTGACAAGTCTGGGAAATTCAAAATGGGCCTGAAAAGTCTGGGACAAGTCTGGAAAATTGAAAATGGGCCTAAAAATCAGGGACAAGTCTGGGAAATTCAAAATGGGCCTGACAAGTCTGGGAAATTGAAGATGGGCCTAAAACGTCTGGGACAAGTCTGGAAAATTCAAAATGGGCCTGAAACGTCTTTGACAAGTCTGGGAAATTCAAAATGGGCCTGAAAAGTAAGGGAAAAGGCTGGGAAATTCAAAATGGGCCTGAAAAGTCTGGGACAAGTCTGGGAAATTGAAGATGGGCCTAAAACGTCTGGGACAAGTCTGGAAAATTCAAAATGGGCCTGAAACGTCTGGGACAAGTCTGGGAAATTCAAAATGGGCCTGAAAAGTAAGGGAAAAGGCTGGGAAATTCAAAATGGGCCTGAAAAGTCTGGGAAAAGTCTGGGAAATTGAAAATGGACCTAAAAAGTCAGGGAAATTGAAAATGGGCCTGAAAAGTCAGGGAAATTGAAAATGGGCCTGAAAAGTCAGGGACAAGTCTGGGAAATTCAAAATGGGCCTGAAAAGTCTGTGAAAAGTCTGGAAAATTCAAAATGGGCCTAAAAAGTCAGGGACAAGTCTGGGAAATTCAAAATGGGCCTGAAAAGTCTGGGACAAGTCTGGAAAATTGAAAATGGGCCTAAAAATCAGGGACAAGTCTGGGAAATTCAAAATGGGCCTGACAAGTCTGGGAAATTCAAAATGGGCCTGACAAGTCTGGGAAATTGAAGATGGGCCTAAAACGTCTGGGACAAGTCTGGAAAATTCAAAATGGGCCTGAAACGTCTGGGACAAGTCTGGGAAATTCAAAATGGGCCTGAAAAGTAAGGGAAAAGGCTGGGAAATTCAAAATGGGCCTGAAAAGTCTGGGAAATTGAAAATGGGCCTGAAAAGTCAGGGAAATTGAAAAATGGGCCTGAAAAGTCAGGGAAATTGAAAATGGGCCTGAAAAGTCTGTGAAAAGTCTGGAAAATTCAAAATGGGCCTAAAAAGTCAGGGACAAGTCTGGAAAATTGAAAATGGGCCTAAAAATCAGGGACAAGTCTGGGAAATTCAAAATGGGCCTGAAAAGTCTGGGACAAGTCTGGGAAATTGAAGATGGGCCTAAAACGTCTGGGACAAGTCTGGAAAATTCAAAATTTGCCTGAAACGTCTGGGACAAGTCTGGGAAATTCAAAATGGGCCTGAAAAGTAAGGGAAAAGGCTGGGAAATTCAAAATGGGCCTGAAAAGTCTGGGAAAAGTCTGGGAAATTGAAAATGGACCTGAAAAGTCAGGGAAATTGAAAATGGGCCTGAAAAGTCAGGGAAATTGAAAATGGGCCTGAAAAGTCAGGGAAATTGAAAATGGACCTGAAAAGTCAGGGACAAGTCTGGGAAATTCAAAATGGGCCTGAAAAGTCTGTGAAAAGTCTGGAAAATTCAAAATGGGCCTAAAAAGTCATTGACAAGTCTGGGAAATTCAAAATGGGCCTGAAAAGTCTGGGACAAGTCTGGAAAATTGAAAATGGGCCTAAAAATCAGGGACAAGTCTGGGAAATTCAAAATGGGCCTAAAAAGTCATTGACAAGTCTGGGAAATTCAAAATGGGCCTGAAAAGTCTGGGACAAGTCTGGAAAATTGAAAATGGGCCTAAAAATCAGGGACAAGTCTGGGAAATTCAAAATGGGCCTGACAAGTCTGGGAAATTGAAGATGGGCCTAAAACGTCTGGGACAAGTCTGGAAAATTCAAAATGGGCCTGAAACGTCTGGGACAAGTCTGGGAAATTCAAAATGGGCCTGAAAAGTAAGGGAAAAGGCTGGGAAATTCAAAATGGGCCTGAAAAGTCTGGGAAAAGTCTGGGAAATTGAAAATGGACCTGAAAAGTCAGGGAAATTGAAAATGGGCCTGAAAAGTCAGGGAAATTGAAAATGGGCCTGAAAAGTCAGGGACAAGTCTGGGAAATTCAAAATGGGCCTGAAAAGTCTGTGAAAAGTCTGGAAAATTCAAAATGGGCCTAAAAGTCAGGGACAAGTCTGGGAAATTCAAAATGGGCCTGAAAAGTCTGGGACAAGTCTGGAAAATTGAAAATGGGCCTAAAAATCAGGGACAAGTCTGGGAAATTCAAAATGGGCCTGACAAGTCTGGGAAATTGAAGATGGGCCTAAAACGTCTGGGACAAGTCTGGAAAATTCAAAATGGGCCTGAAACGTCTGGGACAAGTCTGGGAAATTCAAAATGGGCCTGAAAAGTAAGGGAAAAGGCTGGGAAATTCAAAATGGGCCTGAAAAGTCTGGGAAATTGAAAATGGGCCTGAAAAGTCAGGGAAATTGAAAAATGGGCCTGAAAAGTCAGGGAAATTGAAAATGGGCCTGAAAAGTCTTTGAAAAGTCTGGAAAATTCAAAATGGGCCTAAAAATCAGGGACAAGTCTGGGAAATTCAAAATGGGCCTGAAAAGTCTGGGACAAGTCTGGGAAATTGAAGATGGGCCTAAAACGTCTGGGACAAGTCTGGAAAATTCAAAATTTGCCTGAAACGTCTGGGACAAGTCTGGGAAATT
Organism: Phalangium opilio; assembly: GCA_019434445.1. Taxonomy (NCBI): domain Eukaryota; kingdom Metazoa; phylum Arthropoda; class Arachnida; order Opiliones; family Phalangiidae; genus Phalangium; species Phalangium opilio. The sequence continues at coordinate 188,472 of JAEQBA010002855.1, forward strand.
CAAAATGGGCCTGAAAAGTAAGGGAAAAGGCTGGGAAATTCAAAATGGGCCTGAAAAGTCTGGGAAAAGTCTGGGAAATTGAAAATGGACCTGAAAAGTCAGGGAAATTGAAAATGGGCCTGAAAAGTCAGGGAAATTGAAAATGGGCCTGAAAAGTCAGGGAAATTGAAAATGGGCCTGAAAAGTCAGGGACAAGTCTGGGAAATTCAAAATGGGCCTGAAACGTCTGGGACAAGTCTGGGAAATTCAAAATGGGCCTGAAAAGTCTGGGACAAGTCTGGGAAATTGAAGATGGGCGTAAAACGTCTGGGACAAGTCTGGAAAATTCAAAATTTGCCTGAAACGTCTGGGACAAGTCTGGGAAATTCAAAATGGGCCTGAAAAGTAAGGGAAAAGGCTGGGAAATTCAAAATGGGCCTGAAAAGTCTGGGAAAAGTCTGGGAAA